>SNQJ01S0215866.1:0-14874 GCA_010110895.2 Picea sitchensis | reverse complement strand
AACATTACTGCAACAACCCGATCCACAGGTCCTTTCCAATCTCATCACGACCTCCAGCACCTGACCATGGTCATCCCTGACTCTGTATCGGGGATCGGGATTTCACGATTCCTGCTGTCAAGAGTTCTTGACTCTTGAATTCCCGATCACCGATTCTCCGATGAGCGTGTGCATGGGTTACCCCTCCTGGCTATACTATCATCCATATGACCACCTCTTGTGTGACCCAAGTCAGTCCTCTATCGGGGTTTCGATGTTTTTGATGCCTCGATACACAAGTGCCCGGGAGTCGCAATTCTCTGATTGCCGATGGCTCCTTGCGTACTAGCCCCCCTAACTATGCCCTGGTCCAAATGACCGTTACCACATGCCCGCGGCCGTATAGCCTTCCATCAGGATTTCGGGGTTTGCAAGGTCAATGTTTACGCGTCCTCCAGATTCACGATTCCCCGATCCTCGATGGCTCATGGCCATTGGCATGTCAACGACCTCTTCCCTGACTCGAAAGCTTTCCACCTGTCCTCCATTATGATTCGTAGCAACATTGGGAAATCGGGTATCGGGATATTGCGATTCCTACTATCAGGTGCATGGGACTTTCATATCCCCGATCCCGACTCTGTAGGATCTCTCGCCATGTGCCACGGCTGATGGACGGCTCTGATTCAGTCAGGCAATCGTGCATCGCGATTTACTCATGTAAGATTTCTCTGCCTTTAGAAACTTCGATATTCCAATGGACTGAAATCCCGAATTTCCTTTTGATGTCTGACATGCATCCTGCCAAAATCAATGGCTCGGATCCCATCAGTCTTTCGAGACTTGAAAGGTCTCGGCCGTCTCTCCCTTTAAAATCCCGATACCACAATTGTTACTAACATAACCCACTTTTATTAAAAATATACAGAGTAGCCCCCAAATGGTTGGCACGCTCCCCTTTGAAGTGGTCATATGCATTTCATATGGTCAAGCGCCATCCCAAAGGGCTCCGTGCTGGCCTTAAACTGGTTCCTAGCTCTTGGATTTTGGGCAGATTTCATGTGACCAGAGCCCAATCAGGAGGATAAGTCCCCACCGATCAGCCCTCCATATCCATTATATCCTAGGTGCATTAGCTAGTGGGTGCATTAAGTGACAGGTCCATGGGCTAGGGCTAGCCCCAACCCCTTTCTGCCTCCACTATGACCGCCAATGCACTTTAAATATAATGTTGTGGGTTTGTATAAACAAGTCCTATGTTTGGTGCGTTGGCATATGACATGTTGTTAGGCTATGAAAAAGGTATAAATATCCTCCTTTTTCCCACATTTCATGATATTATTTTGATTGGCTTTTCAGTTATTTAGAAGTAAATAGAATAGAAAATGAATAATATACCCTTTAGTGTTGATTGTTGGAGATTAGATTACATAGATTCTAAATATGATTGGAATTGTCTGGTTTTATTGCAGGATTGGTTAAATATTATCGAACCCAAGATAGCAAGGGGAATCTTGAAGATGCGCAAGCTATTGGAGGTTGAAGACTTTATGGCGCAAAGAAATTTTAAAGATAATTGAGTTACTCATTGTAATAGTAAAGCAATCCTGAGGATCTCTCGATCCTCAGGATAGCTTAATTTACTCAGATTATTGTAACATATAAGGGGTAAATAGATCTTGAAGAGGGAGAGATTTGGCACTCAAGAATAGAGAATATAGAATTGCTATGCGTTAGCAGTTTTTGTAGAAATGTTGTACCAACTATGAAATCAATAGAAGCCTCAAGCATTTTTTCCATTTTTATATACTGAGTTTTTAATAACAGTGCTTCTAAGGACCGAGGGCCCAGTCTGAAGGAGATACTGTTCGATTTGTAATTGTATCAACTCAAATTCTATCTTGTGATTCAATTTTCTTTCATAGTAGTTAACAAACACATAAGTGTGTTGATGGTTTCATGTCAATTGCAAGAAATAGATATTCCCTGAAGTATTGAATGATTGTTGTTCCAATTCCCATTACTAAGATTCGATGCATGAAGGTTCCTCATAAGTTCACATTTGTTGTTCCTTTCATAAGTTTACATTTGCTGTTCCTTTCATAAGTTTACATTTGTTGTTCCTTTTATTAGTTTACATTTGTTGTTCCTTTCCACTAGAATATAGTTGTTGTTCCTTTCAATAGAAATATGATTGTCGTCTCTTTTCAGTTAGATTACAGTCTCTGTTCCTTTCCATAGATGGAGTAATTCACCTTTTTCTTTTCAGCAATTCTGATTCATAATGATAGTAATTCCTGCAAGTCTTTATCTAGATTCAATTACTGCTCTTAGAATGAATTCAATAGATTAGCTAGTTCCTTTCCTTTTGCATAGCTTTAGATTTCAATCCCTAGAATCTTTAATGAATGTTTGAGGAATTTGATTGTTGACAAACTCAGATCTGCTTTCGCTACATGATTTTAGCCTCTATAAGCTATCTACATAGATTTTGTTGATATTCTTTGAGATAAAAGACGAATCCTTGGGTTGATAAATTAATGTTAAACTAAGGTTGTTTTTAGACATCTTTAGAGCTCAACATTTTGGCATCGTTGTTGGGGAAGAATGTCAAAGGTAGCATAGATTGTGCCTCTGGAGGATGAGGTATTGAAGACGGAAGGTAAGAACCTACGCAGGAAATAAGTAAGATGCTTATACCAGCGCCTACCTCCAACTGACGCATTAAGAGGTTACATAGGTGTTTTTTTTTCTTTTCGATTTTTTTCCTTTTTGTTATGTGAAGTGTGTATGACTAAGAAGAAAGATCTTGAAAAACCAAAACCACCACCAAAAATTACCATACCCCAGGGCTCGGTGCTCCCTGGAAGAAGTACTTTCATAGACGACATCATCCGAAAAGCAGAATCTCAAGCCTCGGTTGGACCTCGAAAAGGATCCACCCGAATCCCTCAGGTGGCAGCTTAACCAACTGCAATCCATGCCGAGATTCATAGCAAAACTGAAGGGACTGAGCTAAGTTTTCAGACCATAGATATTCTACCCCTCAACCCTTTAGGAGAGGGAAAATCTTGTAACCTGGAGGAAGGAGAAGGAGAAACTAGTGGGATAACTAAGAAAGACCCACCACCCAATCCTAGATCTACTGCAAAAGAATGCATACCTGAAATTCCAGACAGAGGGAGTGTAATCAGATCCCCTAGAAGATCAGATAGCCAATCAATTCAAATAAAATATCCGGATCAAGAAATCCCTAAAGATTTCTAGCATATTTTCGATCAAATGGCACAACCAAATCCACAACGTCCCCATACTTCCACTTTGGAATATCCGATAGTTGATCCAATTGCCAATGCCCCCATGAAGGTTATTCCCCTACAAAACCTGCCAACCTTTCATGGATTAATCTCAGAAGATCTGGACGCATTCTTATTTGAATTTGATGTCCTATGTAGAGGATATGATTACACCTCTAAACCCCAAAAATTAAAATTGTTCTCCTCCACTTTGAAAGGAGAAGCTCTACGTTGGTTCATGGGATTAGGGGGAGGAACTATAAACTCATGGGATGAAATGAAACAAGCCTTCTTGAAAAAATATCAGGATTATTGTAGAACCAAAGACTTAAAAGATGAAATATTTCAAATGACTGCAAAAGAAAATGAATCATTAGAAGACTATGTAGAGATATTTCAATATAATTTACAAAGATCACCCTATGGCATGCTACCAGGGGAAGTACTTAAGGAAACTTTGATTAAAGGTATGAAAGATGAATAGGTATAAACATTGAATTTAATGGGGAAACGTGATATTTATCAAGAAACTTATGATGACATTGTCCTATTGTGCATCAGGTGCTCAAGAGGAAGTTCATGGACCAGATTAGGGATATGTACCCTCTTCACCAGAAATAGCGATATTACCAGTGGGGGTGTTACTTGAGATGAAGTTGGTAATCTCTTAGAAAACTTTAAAACAGACATTCTAAGCACTCTAACTACACAATTGGATGTGTTGCAGGCCAAACAAAAAAAAATAGAAGCAAAACAAACGTTAGCCATATTTTTCCACAGATGCAGAAGGAAACATGGCCCAAGGGATTTCCCTTTAGACGTGGTCTGGGTTTGTGCTATCTATGCCAAGGATCATGAAACAAAACAATGTCCATCACTTCCTGGACTGAAAGCTATCTTTAGGGAAGCAGAAGAAGAAACAGAACCATTATATATAATGGCTCAACGTCGTCAATGGCAGAATCGACCCCCAAATACAATGCAGGACCCTTTCTCTTTCTTCCCCAGGCAGTATAACCAGCAAGCTCCTGGCAGCACATGGAAGGGTCAGTCATTTACTAATCAAAACTGGAAACCCCAGCAATATCCACTTACAAATCCCACTTAGCAAAACCAGCCCACTGCAATCCCTGCTTGGCAGAATCAACCAACTACAACTTCTACCTGGCCTAACTCACAATATCCCACCTCATCGTGGAAAAAATCCAATAACAACATTTACCCTTCACAGTGGCCCAACATGACTGCCCAAAACCAAAATTGGAATTAGAATTGGCAGCGCCTCGTGGCGATAAATAGTCAACCCATGGGGATGGCCCCTCAAACTCAGCCTACGTTACAAGCCCCACTTCAATTGTCCAAAAAATACACAATCCCAATTGTGCCCTCAACTACCAGCCCAATGTCACCCAAATCCAAATAATAGACTAGCTCAGCTTGTCCAGATTATGGAAAATGGAGAAGGAGAGATCATCTCGGTAGGGTGCAACGAACTACGATTAAGGTCAGGACAAATAATCTTCCCTGAAGAAAATGATGTTTTTCAAGGGAAGGAGAAACAACCAACAATAACACCTCCGACTGTGGAAATAACAGAAGAAATCAAGTGGGGAGGAGATACAGTCGAATCCCAAGATCCTGATAAGGGTACAACACCCTCCCCTCCATTCCCTGAAAGATTGATGATAGCAAAACCGACCGTATATCCCAACTTTGACCTTGTAGGGGAACTTAAGAATTTATATATCAATATTCCACTCCTACAAGCTCTTCAAGACATCCCCATCTATGCAAAAACAATCAAAGAGATATGTGGGAGAAAATTCATTAGAAAAATTAAAAATTCATCATCAACAGTTCGCGTGGTAGGAGCCTTATCTAATCTAATTTTAGGTAGAAAAGAACGAGTTAAATATGCAGATCCAGGGAATCCCATTGTAACAGTTCAAATCTAGGGCTTCTCTTTTCCCAATACACTAGTTGATTTGGGAGCAACCATCAACATCCTGACTATGGAAACTTGCAATACCTTGGTTTTAACTCCTTCAAACCCACAACAATAATGCTGCAGTTGGCAGACCGATCGGTAGTTCGACCAGTTGGCACATTACATGATATAGCCATCTTCGTCGAATCTTGGGAATATCCGACAGACTTCCTCATCATCAATCCAAAAGGTGGACTTGAAGGGCATCCATTGATAATGGGCAGGCCATGGCTTGCAACAACATATGCGTACATAGGATGTCGAATAGGAAATATGAAAATCACTAGAGGGGGTATCATGAAGAACCTCATTTTATATCCTCCTGCTAAACCTAGTCCAACTTTCGTATATCCACAATTGCCACCACCACGATACCCAGAGAGGGATTTACGAGCCCCTCTTACGCAAGAAGAAGCCCTAAAACTTAAAAATTAGTTAGAGGATGATGTAATCAGTGGGTTTATCAATAATCCGACCACCATGAGCAACCCGGACTACCAGATGCTCCAAGTTGTTCTAGACTATGAAGCACAGGAGGACCTGCTGGAAGATTTAATGGAATAACAAATTCCAACTACGGTCGTTCATAACAGCAAACCCATCAAGATCGCACCTGGGAGGCCTCTAAACCTCAATGCCAATTTAGATGAACAAAAACAACAAAATTTAATTCATGTCCTCTCCAAATGCCAGCAAGCTTTTGCATGGGAATGTTTTGATATGAAAGGTATTGATCCACAACTCTGTACACACCACATTTATGTTGAAAAAGAAGCCCGACCTATCTACCAACCATAGAGAATATTAAATCCTCACCTCAGGGATATTGTTAAAGAAGAATTACAAAAACTATTGGACGTAAATTTTATATATCCCATCTCAGATAGTCGATGGGTTTCCCCACTAGTGATCATCCCAAAGAAAAATGGGAAATGGTGCATCTGTGTTGACTATGGGGAACTTAACAAAGCCACTCAAAAAGACCATTTCCCTTTGCCTTGCATTGACCAAGTCCTGGATACTTTGGCAAGAAAGAAATTCCTTTCTTTTCTAGATGGTTTTAGCTGGTACAATCAGATTCAGATCGAGCCAGAAGATCAAGATAAAAACACATTCACATGTCCCTGGGAAATTTTTCATATAGAGTATTACCATTTGGACTTTGTAACGCTCTAGCCACCTTTCAAAGGGATATCCTGAGCATATTCAACGATTTGATCAGCGAAGGGCTTGAAGTCTATATGGATGATTTCACTCCTTATGGCGACGACTTCGATCAAGCACTGAATAACCTGGAGAAAATACTAGAACGATGTATCGCGACCAGGTTATGTTTAAGCCACAAAAAGTGTCACAAGATGATGACAAAAGGTGTGGTACTAGGGCATTATATCTCTGTAGATGGAATTAGGGTAGACCCAACAAAGATAGAGGTAATCCTTAATCTACCCACACCACACACACAACTGAGGTACGTAGTTTCCTTGGTGCTTCGGGATACTATCGTAGGTTTATGGAAAATTTTGCAAAAACCACTGCACCTTTACATGCTTTGAATGGTAATGTAGAATTTCAGTGGTCTGAAAAGTGTGATGTGGCATTTGCAGGACTCAAAAAGTTGATCTCAACAACACCGGTGTTGAGGGGGACAAATTGGAAAATACCATTCCACATCTCCATCGATGCATTAGATATTTCCATAGGCACTATCCTTGGACAAGAGGAGGAGAAGAAACCTTACGCAATTTATTTTATTAGCAAGAATCTTAATCTAGCTGAACTTAATTATAGAGTAACAGAGAAAGATTTTTTGGTTGTTATACATGCCATCAATAAATTTCGTCAATATATAACAGGCTATCCGGTCATTCTGTATACTGATCATTCCGCTATCATATATCTAGCTAATAAACTAATTAATAATGGACGAGTCACTCGATGGTTGTTATTATTGCAGGAATTTGATATCACCATCAAAGATCGACTCGGGAGAGAAAACCTTGTCGTAGGCTTCTTATCCCACATACCCAAAATAGATGACTCCTTAACTTTCGAAGACCAATTTCCAGATGAGCATCTGTTTTCCATTACTACAAAGCCACCTTGGTACGCTAACATGGAAAATTACCTGGCAGCAGGAATATTACTGACACATATTTCATCGAAAGAAAGAAAGCTGATCGTCCAGCGTAGCACACGATTCGCTTGGATCAGCGGATATCTCTTCCATACAGGAGAAGATCTCTAGATCCACATATGCATATGAGATGACAAAATCTATGACATATTAAAATATGGACATGATGAGCCCTGTGGTGGACACTTTGCAGACCATAGGACTGGACACAAGATTCTACAGATGGGCTATTATTGGCCCTCAATATTTAGAGATGCGAAGAAATATGTCCAAACCTGTGATAGTTGTCAACGGATGGGAAAACCAGGTCAGGCTGATGAAATGCCTTTGAAAGCACAAGTAGTCGTGGAACCATTTGAGAGATGGGCACTAGACTTCATTGGCCCCTTCAACCCAAAGTCAAATCATAAGGCCTATATTCTAGTCGCAACAGACTACATGACTAAATGGGTAGAGGCAGAAGCCTTGCTAAATGCAAAAGAAGAAGTAGTCATCAAATTTGTTTTCAAATTATTCGTACACTATGGACTACCAAGAGAGGTAATTACTGATGGGGGGTCACAATTTACGGCTCATAGAATCACCACCACCCTGGATAATTATCATATCAAACACATAATTACTTCTCCGTATCATCCACAAGCAAATGGGCAAGTGGAAAGCACCAACAAAGTCCTGGAGGCAATCCTGACAAAGACTGTCTCAATAAACAGACAAAATTAGGCTTCTAAGCTCCCAAACACCCTATGGGCTTACCACACAACATGGCGTAATACCACTGGCTACTCTCCTTACCATTTAGTCTATGGCAAAGAACCCATCTTCCCAATAGAGTTTGAAATCAAGACTCTAAGGATGGACCAGGAAATCAGACTGGATCTTACAAAAGCACATAAATAGTGCCTTCAACAACTCAACGAATTGGATGAAGCACGCTTGTCTGCTATAGAGCGCACAACCATTATTCAGCAACAGAGATCGACCTTGCACGATAATCATATAAAGAAAAAACTATTTAAAAAAGGAGACTGGACACTCCTCTATGATTCCAGATTTCAGGATTTTTCGAGAAAATTATGACACGATGGATAGGACCATACGAAATTAGTGAAGTCCATGATAATGGCACAGTTATTCTAAGAACCATCGATGGGTCCGGATCTCCATTTTGGGTCAATAGACACCGGCTACGACTCTATCATCGGCCACCGTCAAAAGAATCTTTCTACCATGAGGTAAGTAAGGACCCTACTGTTCAAATTTTGACTTGCTGGGAAGGTAATCCATTCACCCCAACTCCATAAATATTAAAATCTGTTGACATTGTATATACTATATATATATTTTTTTAGTTTTTTTATTTTCGACAGTCATTCTCGAAAATCAAAATTAGGGAGGATAACCATGATGAACTCAATTAGCACCCTTTTCTATTCCAAACTCCTGCTTTGTCTCATTACCCATACCCTGTCTTCTGTAGAGAAGAGAATATGTCATGATTTAGCAACGGCAATTGGGCAACTATAATGGAATTTATAACATTAAAAAACCATCCATTACTTAATTTTGAAATAAATCAACTCATAAATGAACTTAGTTGATGAGGAATCAACCTTGAATTCAAGCAAAATATATACCAGGTTTCTACAAATTCAGATGGTTTGAATGGAACAATTGTTGTTCCTTTTGTGCACCTATTGTTCCTTTGAATGGAACAATTGTTGTTCCTTTTGCATGACTGTTGTTCCTTTGAATGGAACAATTGGTGTTCCTTTTGTGCGCCTGTTGTTCCTTTGAATGGAACAATTGTTGTTCATTTTGTGCGCATGTTGTTCCTTTGAATGGAACAATTGTTGTTCCTTTTGTGCACCTGTTGTTCCTTTGAATGAAACAATTTTTGTTCCTTTTGCACGCCTATTGTTCCTTTGAATGAAACAATTTCTATTCTTTTTTTGTACACCTATTGTTCAAGTTGTCGTTCCTTCCTTGCAGATAAAACGCTAAACCTTTCTTTTGGGGTACAACTTTCACCAAAATAATTTTTCATCAGCATTATTTCTACTGGTCCATCATTATTTTGTGGACTATCAACCATACCTTATCAAATTTCTTTTTCAATCACTTCCTTCAAAATATCTTAAACCTTGTTCATAATCTGTAACCACCATAATTCGTTTCTTTTCCCTTATATATTACACTTAAATGATACCTCGTGTTTATAACTAATAAGGAATCCGCGACACACTTTTACTTGGAATCCTTACACTTCTTTACGCCATTCATTACACTTCTTTGGAATCAATAGAATTTCTTTATTTTTCCACAAAGAATAGGGGGTCTCATCATGAGCCAGCCTACCACGATCATAGGATAATAACCTAAGTGACATTTCCACTATGGCTACCACACTAGGGCAATGGCCTTTGACATTCTCTTTTTTTCAAAGGACAAGAGGTCTCATAACGAGTCGGCTTGTTCACTTAAGTTACACTCTAGTGAGTGGAATTATCATCATCTGGATACCAAACCAGGATAATAGTCTTTTTCGGAAAAACTTAAAATATATATATCTATCAAAAAAATAAAAAAGTATACATCTATCAACAATTTTTTTTTTCCACAAAGAATAGGGGGTCTCATCACGAGCCAACCTACCACGATCATAAGATAATAACCTAAGTGGCATTCCCACTATGGCCACCACAATAGGGAAATGGCCTTTGACATTCTCTTTTTGTCAAAGGACAAGAGGTCTCATCACGAGCCGACTTGTTCACTTAAGTTACAATCTAGTGAGTGGCATTATCACTATGGCTACCAAACTAGGATAATGGTCTTTTTGGAAAGGACAATTCAAAAAAGTATCAAGGATACAAGCTCATCTTCAGGTTAAAAGGAAACCCTTTCGAGTCTATGGATGCCTGCTAGCAACAGTGGCTCTGCCTGTGGTATGGAAGTTATCTTAACACACCAAGTTTCTCTATCTCTCTAGATTTCCTTTACTCAATCACGAGGCTATCATTTTGGTTGTATTCAATAACATGAAAAAGTAACAACATTATGATATGTGGGATATTATTTAATTGAACAAGATTTAATTTATTCGGAGCATATATCCTTAACGAATTATTTTAGGTATAGGTATTTTCAATTCCACAAACACAGATTAACATTTAATGATTACCGTTAAATATGTTGTTCAAACACAAATCATTAATCCCCATTGGCGGCCACTGTACAATCATTACTTTTCGCCACCAATACCTACAATCATTACTCTTCCCTACGCTGATGGTTGAGGTCGACCTTTCTATTAATAAGGGGAGTAGATGATCAACACACTTCTCGATTCAGATAGTAATGATTGTAATAAATACCTTCATTTAGATACATTTACTGTCTCTGATAGTTGCTATTCTCGGTAATGTTTCCTCCAAAACTGGTCTAACCACCTCTGCTAATAGGAATGATAGTCGTCCATATTTTCTCACAAAATGGGTGGCAGAGGTGTGCGCAGGGAACCTACTTTACTAAATCTTACAGAGCAAGCGAGAGACATCCTGCATTAGCTGGGGTGGATGGAGTAATTCTACCGGTTGCAAGGATATGACACGAATGTCACGCTTGAATTCTTTCAGAATTTGCAGGGGGGAAACTCTATGGTGTGGGGCATACAAATCTCAGTCACCCAAAAAATCTTAGCAGAGGTCATAGGCCTCCATAATACGGGCATTCAATGGACAGGACGATACACAACATTGAAGCAAGCTGTGGAAACCTTCACAAACCCTGGGGAAGAATTGGATAAGAAAGGAAAAGGACTCAACCCCAGTACCCTCAGAGAACCATGGAAGGAACTTGCAGGGGTAATTCAGTGGTACATCACTTGTGATGGATGATATGATGTAATTCGACCTCACCACCTCAAATTGATGGCATCTTTAAAACAACAGTTAGTACTTAATCTACCTTTCTTTCTAAATGCCATATTACATGAGGTTTCTCTGAGAACACAAAAATCTAAGGACCTTGTTACTATTATTAGCCACCACAGATTAGTTAAATTGATAAAAATTAAGGCACTGAGTCAAACTCAATTGACCTGGGATAACCTGATTGAGACCAATAGACCTCCACAACTAGAGCAACCTGAATTATGCCACGAAGAACCACCACAGGAAATCGAAGATAGACGGACAGAGGAGACTACTACCCAAAGGGAAATCCCATCTCCTCAAACTGAAGCTGAGGTAGATCCTACCCAAATCATAGAGACCCAGACCGTACAAACACAAGAATTAACAACAAAGAGGAAGAGAGCAACAACTGCCCCTACAACCATCATTCAGACAAGGAGAAGAAGCAGACGAATTCAGGAAACAGTTGAAGCAATTCAGGATACAACAAAACAGCCTGAAAAACTTTAGAACTCTACAAAACAGTCTCCACGTGAGAATGCTCAAGGAATTAGGCAATAAGAATAGACCTCATAGAGGAATGATCAGGAAGACACCCAACCGACATTGTCACATTTGACATAACAATTTATGAAGAGATATGAGGTAGAAATAGCCCAAGTTTTGGGAAGCTTGGGAACCTCACTTGACAAGGGCACAAATAATCCAGAAATACACCCAGAACAACCCTCCTCTTCAAAACCAGTTGAAGATTTTCCTGATATTGAAATGTCTTTTCTTGAGGACAGAGCATAGGAAGAACCCCATTTCGAAACAAGAAGCCCTCTTGGATAGACAGAACAATTGGAAGGAACAGAGGAACAACCATCTACTGACTAGAATGAAAAAGGCCTTGAGACCTCCCATAAACAAAAATTAGTCAAAATCCATAAGAAAATTAAAAAGTTAAAAAAAGAAAATAAACTATTGAAGAAAAAGGCTAAGAAGGCTGAAGTATTAAAGCAAAAGGTAGTTAAACTCAAGGAAATTATTAAGGAATTGAGGAAACAATTAGAACAGACAGAAAAAGCCCACAAAAGAAAGAAGAACAAAAGGGCTAGAGTACAAGGAAGAAACCCTCTTCCTAAAGAAGAAGTCAGTACAAATTCTGTAGGGATACAGATAGACCCTGAAGAAATAGTAGTAGAAGAAACAGTAACCTAGCATGAGGAAGAACCTCCTCTAGAGACATAGGAAAATATGATAGCTATAGAAGCAAATAATGCTGAGGTGCAGACAGCTCAAGTCCTTGAGCAGAATGCTACCATCAAGATATTGGAGGAGGAATTGATGTAGTCTCAACAAACCCTAATTCAAAACAGAAGTGAGTTGCTGACTATGGAAGAACACCAAGCACTCCAGTCCTAGAAATAGAGTATTATTGTGGACAGGTTGGAAGCAGAACTTACACAAGTCCAGCAAGCATTAACTCAATCCAGGAAAGAGATGAGCGCTATGGAAGAATACCAAGCATCTCAATCTCAAGAACATAGTGTCACCATCGATAGACTAAAAGATGAACTTACACAAGCCCAGCAAGCATTGGTCCAACACCAACAAGGAATGGTAACTAGGACTGAATATCAAAGGATTCTTAAAGAATTGAAGGAAATGACAACAACAGAGGGTGAGACCTATGCTGTACTCACCAGAGCCCAAGAGAAGATAAAAAATGTGCAAACCCAATTGGAAAAAGCTTTGGAGAAAATCAAGGAAATCTGTGATGTCTACTCTGATGTTATTAATTGCAGATATCCCGCCACCAATTACACATTATTCTTATTGGAACGATATTTTTTATTGAGAGTGAAGGCCATAAGAGCGGGAAAACCTATTTCTTTTTCCATTGTAACTGAGTTTATTTCATGTTTCAGAGAGCATGATGAAAAGGTACAATACTTTTTGTGTGAATTATACTTTCATAATTTCATTATGGAAGACAACAGGGAAGATAACCCTGGCCCATTCATAGGTGATATACAGTTTCAGGAATTTCCGTCATTCACTCAGAATCAATTCAGATGGGGTAAAGCTCATAAAACCTTCCTAAAAAGGGAAGTTGGGTTGGATCTATGGGTTAGGGGAGAGCCTCAAAAGTCCTTTCCATCCATTAAGCGACATAAAACTTTTATGAAAAGGAAAGGGGTCGTAGACTCCTTGGCTCCCATCCATCTCCAGGTCATACGTTCAGGTATCACTCGCTTTAGGGAGCTTAAGGAGGAAGCTCTTGCTTCTTCTAAATGGAGAGGGGATGCCTCCTCCAGTGAAGTAAAGAGTAGGGAGCCCTTTGGGTATAGAAATTTCTTTGCAGCTACCTTCAGAATAAAGAGGTATTCTAGATTCCTCCAAGAGGAAGGACCTACTTGGATTGGGTGCAGATATAATCCCCCTATCATCTGGTTCCCTCCAGAAAGTTACCAAAAAGATTATCAAATTAACAAGAAAAGGGAGGATGCTGCTTTTGGAGAACTCAAAAGAAGCAATGGGTTCAGAAGGCTTGGTGAACCAACCTTTCCATCTTACAACATTACTGCTTTACATGTAAAGTCTTAGCTTGCATGAGGACATGCAAGAAGGTAAGCTGGGGGGTATGTTAGGTTATGGAAAAGGTATAAATATCTTCCTTTTTCCCACATTTCATGATATTATTTTGATTGACTTTTCAGTTATTTAGAAGTAAATAGAATAGAAAATGAATAATATACCCTTTAACGTTGATTGTTGGAGATTAGATTACATAGATTCTAATTATGATTGGAATTGTCTGGTTTTATTGCAGGATTGGTTAAATATTTTCGAACCCAAGATAGCAAGGGGTATCTTGAAGATGTGCAAGCTATTGGAGGTTGAAACAAATTTTAAAGATAATCGAGTTACTCATTGTAATAAATCAATCCTGAGGATCTCTTGATCCTCAGGATAGATTAATTTACCCAGATTATTGTAACATATAAGGGGTAAATAGATCTGGAAGAGGGAGAGATTTTGCACTCAAGAATAGAGAATATAGAATTGCTATGCGTTAGCAATTTTTGTAGAAATGTTGTACCAGCTATGAAATCAATAGAAGCCTAAAGCAGTTTTTCTATTTTTATATACTGAGTTTTTAATAACAGTGCTTCTAAGGACCGAGGGCCCAGTCTGAAGGAGCTATTGTTCGATCTGTAATTGTATCAACTCAAATTTTGGCTTGTGATTCAATTTTCTTTCATAGTAGTTAACAAACGCATAAGTGTGTTGATGGTTTCATGTCAATTGCAAGAAATAGATATTCCCTGAAGTATTGAATGATTGTTGTTCCAATTCCCATTACTAAGATTCGATGCATGAAGGTTCCTCATAAGTTCACATTTGTTGTTCCTTTCATAAGTTTACATTTGTTGTTCCTTTCATTAGTTTACATTTGTTGTTCCTTTTCACTAGAATATAGTTGTTGTTCCTTTCAATAGAAATATGATTTTCATCTCTTTGTTGGATTACTGAGAGGGGGGGGATGGGGGGGCTGAATCAATAATAGAG
>SNQJ01S0215865.1:15501-30064 GCA_010110895.2 Picea sitchensis | reverse complement strand
GGATTTATCTCAGATACCCTGTTTCCGACTCGAAAGATTTTAGTGTTTATCTTCTGATGTTTTCAAATAAGAAATTCTTAAATGCTTCTTAGTTGAATTTATCTTTCTCATCTTTTCTTCTGTCCATCATTTAAGCTACTAAAGATCCAGTGAGTATATTATCTCGCCCTGTGAAAGTATTCCTTCACGTTTCTGGTTTGAATCTCAAGTTTATTATAACACAGACCCCATAGCCCAATGGAGGTGTAGACTGTCTCAACCAATTCAAAAACACTTTGACAACAAAACCTAACTATTTCTTTACCTAGCCTAATATCTAAAATTGAAAACATAGCTAAATCATATAGAGAGATCCCTCTCTGAAGCTGGAAGGGCTAGATCCCAACTTTAAAAGTGGTTGGAGAAAGTTACCTTTGTAGATTTCTTCTGTTTCAACCTGTAGGAAATTTACCAAGTGCTAACATAATCAACACAAAGTCGCCATGTCCCATCCTTCTTCTGTACTAGAACAATTGGGTTCCTTCAAGGTGACGAGTTGAATCTGATGCAGCCCTTCAGAATTAGCTCTTGGATCTGGTGTTTGATTTCTTCATTCTCCAGAACAAAACACATGTATATAGGGTCGTTAGGTAGAGGGGCACTGGGTGTCAGATCAATTGGGTGCTTTACATGACAGTGCACAGGCACCCCAGTAGGCGATTTGAATATGTCTTTGTACTCCTTGAATATTTTGTCCGCCTGTTGTTGCTGGGAAAAGAGACCCTGTGCAGAGGTTTTGGCGATTACATTGACCTTTCGGTCACCTTCAGATCGAACCATACAGAGGAAAAAACTCCTGGTCTAAGAAACCACCTTTCTGCACTGCTTCGTAGAGATCAAAGAGACCGTAGTATTTGGGACTACCTTCGGTACCCTGTAGATTTTATCTCCCAAAGTAATAAAGTCATTACAGGGCCTAGATTCATAAACAACATGATGTTTCCACATATATGGTTGTCCTAGAAAAACATCATAAACTTTAAGTGGGGAACCATCACACAATACCTCATCTTTGAAGGGTTTGATGTCGTAGTGCAGGTCACATTGTTGGTTAACGTGGATGTCTCACCCCTTGTTGAGCCAATCGATGGTGTATGGATGATGATGTTGTGTCATTGTCAAGTTCAACCTCTTGACAACCTCTACTGAGATCAGGTTCTTCTGTATACCACTTTCAACAATGAAATGGAGTGGGGTTCCCTTCACCCACATCTGTGAGTGGAAAATATGCTCCCCTTCTTCAGGCTCCTCTCGTTCCTCTAGTTGGACTATTGTGCTAGCGATGGTGACACTAGGTTCTGCATCAATGATCTGTCTTCCCTTTTCTGGCTCAGAATCAGAGTCTGAGTTAACATATGACCCTGGGCATTTTGTCTCACCCAACAACAATTGTTTGGAGCGAAATTCATCAATATTGTGCCAAGAGATTTTGTGGAACTCGCACCATTTTCCAGTCTCCTTCTTCAACTTCCCATTACCCTTCTTTATTGGTGGCTTGAGTTGGTGATCCTAGGGTTGGCCATCCTTGCTCTGTCCTTTGGCCTGGGAGTTAGGGACACCCTTACCATACTTTGGCTATTATGGATTTGTAGATCCAAACTCTCGCTTGTTCTGCTGGTTGAATTTATGCTCAATTTTGACAGCACATCGATAAGCGGCTCCCAATGACAAGATGTCCATAAACTTCATTTTGGTTTGGATGTACCGGTGCAGAGCCCCACAGTATTTTAGGACCATATGTCACTAAGAGTCTTTGATACCTATCTTTTTGCTTAAGGTATGGAAAGTATTTGTGAACTCTGACACCATTTGGTCCCTTTCTTGGCACAGTGTGGTCCATATCATGTATTGGTCATCACAACTTCCAATAGGGTAATATTGTTCCTTGAGGGCATCAACAAAAGCTGCCCAAGTGGGTCATGCCCCTAAAATTTCATAGTCATCCTCGACATGTTTCTCACAGTAATTCTCCCACCAATCTCTGACATGGGGAAGGGCCTTAAGGAGCACGAAGGTGATTTTTTCACTGTTGGAAAATTTGTGGACGGAGAAATAACCCTCTAACAGATTTAACCATTTTTCCAAAGCGTCAACATCTATCTGGCCTTCAAATAAAGGAATATCAAAGTTAACTTGTACCTTGAAGGGTGTCACACCTCCGAAGTGTTTGTTGGTTGAAGGTGCCTCTGTTGTTTCCAACAATCGTCGAAGGATCTGGGTGAAACTATCCATCATCTCGTTCCTATGTCGCACGTGGAATTCCTTGAGCAACAGTTTGAAAGGATCACTTGTCCCATCGTCCCTCTTTTCTTCCGCTATGGAAGGTCGCTTGTGTGTGCGAGAGTAGTTATCCTCAAGAGATACAAGCTCAAGACCCAACTCTCTATACCCTGACCTCATCGGGGACATGCACTGAGGATGACATGGAGCAGACCACTCCAATACCATTGATCCGGATTATTTTAGGAACGATATGAAGGCAGAAATAAAACAGAGATATAACAAAGAATTACACAAAGATATGGAAAGGAACACATTAGTACAATAAAGCTCATATTATATTAATAATTGTCTGAAATACAAAAGACTGTAAAATGCAAAAGCACACAAGCTAGCTAGAATGGTGGTAGCTTATCTCTGAGAAGAGATGTGTCGGCCATGCTCATTTGCAAGAAGTTGGTTACAATGAGCCTCCAAAGGCCTTTTTGACATAAAGCATAAATGAGAAAACCCTAAACATCCAAAAACCTAACCTTAGGAGATGAAGTGCCAAAAGTCATGTGGGCCCCGATAGGGTAAGTTGACACATCAACTTCCCATTGTTGTAATTTTTGCATACGATCTTCGTTTTAGGTGCACGATAACCCATTGGAAAGGTCTATCCGAGGACTACACATTTTTTCATCACACTCTAATTTTGTCTATAATGTGACTGTGGTGGGCCCAAACAAATGTTGTTTAGGGCCTCAAAATGGCCCCAGAAGTTTAGGACCCGAAAATCTAGAAAAAAAATGCCAAAATGGAAATTGGGCTTTGAGCTAGTGGAATAGGTGGGTGGCCATTGATATCCACCTGGATCATTGATCCAATAAATTATAGTAGCTAGTGGAGTACTAATTCAAATTATTGTTCCACTTGGGGTTTTGATTAGTACAATAACTTGATGAGAGCTTTTGCAGGTCACTTAAGAATCCATTAGAGTTTATCTTTGTAGTGTGTTACACCTCATATTCACCTCAATGTACCCTACTTTTTTTCACCAAATGTGGACCATCAGGTGAGCAAATTATGTGCCTTATTATACCATGATGATCCAAGAGTGTGGTTGTATTTTCACTCATATTGTATTGGATCGTGCATAGATGTTCTTTGTATTGGTGGGGGGCTTATGTGATATCTCCAGACCCCGTGTGGTTGGTCATGGCCTATCCTTTTAGTCCCCATGTCAAGATTGGATTTTTTTCTATGGCTATGGTCGACTACCCCTTAGTGTTGGTAACTCTCACCATGTCATTCATTTATGATGTGGGTTAGGTATAGAACCCTCTTAGGGTGGATCTACTAGGACACATGATCTAGGGGAGTTGCATGGTCTCTTTCTCCTTTGTTTATGATGTAAAAGTGTTTCTCTTTGTAAAGGTTGTCACGCCTGTGTATAACACACATATTGTATTCATAAGCAGGGATCCCTCTCTTATGTATTCATCACACTTTGGCCATCTACTATCAAAGATGATTATGCATATATTCACACAATTTCATGTCTCTTGAGGCAATGTCATAGTTCTTGAGGTAGTACACATATTTTGAGGCATTGGTCACATGTTTCGAGGCACATTTAGGCTACTTTTGCACACATGGGAATCCTCTACACATGCCACATTGGAGATCCTAGAGCGTTCCTCTTCTTTCACCATTTTGGGGCATTTTAGGGGTGTTTTCCACTTGATTTGAGGGATGACCCACACGTGTGGTATTTATGACAGCCATGTGGGTGATTAGGGTGATGATTTGACTTGGAGATTGATATTCCTTGCCTTGTGGAGCACCATTGCTTGATCATGCCTTGGATACTACTCTTGATGATTCCTTGAGCACATTGTGAGTTGATCATAAGAAAAAATCTACTCGTGCGCCTAAACCTCCTCCCAATCTGATCATGCTCCTTGTGGAAGAAATAAGCAAGTTGCAAACAACTTTCACACAAATGAAAAATGGATTACAGAGTAGGATTGTGCGTATGGAAATAAATCAACAGCGAAACAAGTTGCCACCAAGAAATGGGTATCAAGGCCCTCTACCAGATCAAAGGCCTCCTACAACACTGAAACTAACCAACATGCTTGAGAACAAACATTCCTACTATTGTAGGGCATGCCAAAGCCTTCATGATGAAAGGACCTATGCCACTTACTTAGAAAGAGTCACAATATGTGATAAGAATGGCGAAGATTCCTCAAATACATGCAACAATGTGTTTGATGGGAAATAAGAGTTGTAGCATCCCCAGCCTCCCAGCTGGGTTCCACTATTGCAACTCTCCCAATACCGCTATGATACCATAATGTAGATTCCCCACCCTCCCAGCTAGGTTTCTCTACTGCAACTCTCCCAACTTCTATAGTTATTATACCAATCTGTGGCATTCCCAACTTACTACTAAGAAATGCCACTTCAAAAACCTAGTGCACAGATTCTACTCTATAACATTGGTTTGCATAGAAATACTTGAAGTAACGCACGGGACCCCAAGCTGGGTCACGCCACACAAACATTCCTCTTCTGACACAACTTATAACTTCTGAAGTAACACAATACAACTATGTGCACAATCATTCAAAGCACACCAGTATTACTGTGTGTGTAACCATTCTGACGTTGCACGCCAATTATGTTCTCATTGTGCACACGGATTACTTATGTGCTCGCATAAGCGGTTCTAGCCTTTGCGTGCACGACCATTATATCCTCACCTCAAAGACTCATGACCATTATTATAAGGTTAACTTAACATGAATAACTAATAGCAACTGTCATTCTCATCATGTACGACTACAAAAACTGAATATCAACATCACACTTACATGTGCAAGCAACATTATACATAATAACAACAATTACTTATATGAAACATCATACAAGAATTTAAGCCCATATTTGACATAGATAATTAAGCACACAGTAAATGAGACAGACACATAAAGAACACTTATCTTTTATGAAAAGTCCCCAACTGCATGCAGAACTCAGACGTTCCTCCTAGCCATAGACTATGTTGCTCATAAAATTTAAGCAGCAGGTCACTCGCGAGTTGGGGCTTAAACTCCATTAGGGAAAAATGATTCCTAATTCTAGGCTAAGGTACGATGATCAGCGTAATTTCTCAGTCCAAGGTGTCAACTTCTACAACTAGACTACACTCTCTCATTCCCCACATGTCTCTCACCCCATGAAGTGTGCCCCTTCTCTTCTCAACAATCCTTCAACTGCCCCACTTCCCTTCTAGGGCTTTAACAACAGGTCCTAAAGGAAGTCTCAGAGCCTTCCAACTAATGTCCAGTGCATGAGGGAACAATTCCCAACAAATCTCTTACTTGGAGAGAACGCTCACAACCCTGACAACTCGTTTCTTCAACAACAAATCTCTCACCTGGAGAGAATGCTCACATGCATGACAACATTCTTATTCAACAACAAATCTCTCACCTGGAGAGGATGCTCATGGGCCTGACTATCCGCTTCTTCAACAACAAATCTCTCACCTAAAGAGAATGTTCATGGGCCTAACTCGCCTCTTCAACTGTACGAGCCTTTCCCAAGCACAAGGTTAAGCAATGGTTGTAAGTTACAACAAGACATTGATTACTTCCCACATAAAGTTGTTCTAAAAGATGAAGGTATAATGGATGATCCCTGAAATACACTAAGGCTTGCAATATATATTGCATGCCTTAAACCAGACATTTGTCACCTTTGGAATTAGCCTTAGCCACTTTGTGGCTTTCTCCCATCCCTCGAGAACTTCAGATGAATAATTATCCATAAATTACACTTTTCGAAAATATTAATAAAATATTCCCTTGGACTTAAGCCTCCTTGGCTTAGCCCCACTTCATGACTGTTAACCCACTTTTCCTTTTTTTACTAGAGTTTATCCGTCTAATCTGTCTGCACGCAATGATGTGATATTATCAATAACTTGGGTGTGATTACATTTTACAAGGATAGGCGCGTTGGCCTATTTGCATCCCGACTCACCAGCCCAATAACCACATAGGATCTCCAACCTCAAATATAGATACAAACATATACATATATATAACTCGATCATCCTTGTGCACTTACTTAGGTGTGCACGACACCATGGAATGTGTGCACCCTTCCTTTGATGCACAATCCACGCACACTTACCTAGATACACGCAACAGTATTGAATGTGTGCACCCTTTTCTTTGGTAATCCATCCTCGCGCACTACTCAAGTGCATGCAAAACCAAAACTTGGTGCCAATGACTCAGTAGCCTATATGTACATTTACATTTAAAATTGGTACCAACGGCTCACCAGCCTATATGTACAATTACAAATGGGGTTTGGATTAGGGACATTACAGAAGTTCCATTTGTCCCTTGAAATCGTGCAATAGGTTAAGGATAATTCAATTGAAACATAAAGAGATATCAAGTTGTTAGGGGAAATGCCTTCTCCAGAAGAAATTAATAAAATGTACGAAAACATATTCAAAGGTTTGACTTATCAAATAAAAAGTAGTATCTCTCCAAAAACAAATCAAGAAGCATGTCCTTTGGATCCTCTTGAAAGAGATAATCAACCTACAAGACCAGTTGTGGAGCCACCTCAAGGTAATCCTTCAACATTCAATCCTTTTGATTTCAAGTTTGATATAACAGATTGGATGGGCAATGAAAATATTCTCATTCCCCTTGTTGAGTTAGCAAAGATTTCTTCCATGAATAATCAAATTAAAGAAGTTTTGGGGTTGGAAGCGACGAGTCAAACTACTCGTGTTGTGGATGAGAATGAAGATGCCCCCATTATTCTTCAAACCATGAATTAGGAAAGGAATAAGAATTTAGATCACCAATCATTCTCCATATCTTTATTATTGGTTGATCTGATGCTGCACAATTGTATGTTGGACTCTAGAGCTTCAACCAATGTAATGTCTCTTACAGTGATAAATCGTTTGGGTTTAAAGAATTCCAAACCTTACCAGAATATATGCACTATGGACTCCAGAGAAGTCAAGTATGTGGATTGATTAAATATATTCAAGTAAGCTTATCAATTTATCCAGTTATTTCTTAGGTAATAGACATGTCGGTCATCGATGTTATGGACACTTGGGATACACTCTTCTCTTGAAAATGGGTTGCTAATCTTAGAGATAGCATCTATATGGATATCTACCTTATGCTATTGTCCCTACTTATGAAAGCACTTGTGTGACTCTACACTGAGAACCAATGAGAAGATATCATGTAGAAGACCCACAAGATCCTGAAAAATAATTGTTTTTTTATGAAGATGGTTTTGGATCCTACACCGTGCTTGCGACAGAAGTAGCTCCTCAATAATACATTGAAAACATGTTGAAGATGAACTTCAACGGGGCCAAGTCCCAATCAGGTATGAGTGCGGTGTTGAGGAAAAGATATGAAATAATCTTACTCAAGCATTTCCAGATCTCGCTTGGCTAAGGCAAGATAGACGGGAATATCACCCTATGTTTATAGCCTCAAAATTTGTTTCCTAATCCACAAGTATTAGTTACAAGGGCTTAGGCTGATTTTTTATAAATAAAAGATTGTTGAAAAATTCAACATTTTTATATAATTTTTTGAATATAACAGATGCAAAAGTAAATGTGGAGATAAAAGAAAAAATACCAAGTCACAATTTAACACAGATGAGACAGAATAGCAATCGCTTATTTCATTCCAAGAAATCAAAAGAATCATTCTCTTTACAAAAATCCCTAAGGAAATTTGGACCAAAGTCAAACTTAGATGTCCTCGATGAAAACCATACAAAAGGACTTCTAACAGAAAGTAAAAAACTGAACTTTAAAAGCTGGATCAACTTGCCATAGATTGTTGTCCACTCGACTCTGCACAATATCCTTTATTAGTCATGAAATTTAATTCATAAACAGACAAGTCTACACAGACTATCAAAGATAGATGAACACCTCTGAAAAACAAGTGTCTGAATGATGTAATTCAACCTTGAATCGTGTTGTCTACAATAGGACCCTGCTGTCATAAAAGAGAATTAGGCTTTTAATGAATTAAAGAATGAATGAAAACTGAACTATCTCAGTAAAACTCAAGAGCAGACCTTAGTATGCTTTCTCCTTCTATTATCCCCTTGTTCTTCCTTCTCTTTTTTCCTTTAAGCAATCAAAATTAGTTGAAGTAGTTAAACTACCTCTTTTAGTTAAGTTAACTAAAACTCAACTAACTTTTAGTTTAGGGGAATAATTAATATAATAATAATAATAAGGGTCTTTAATAAATAATAACTAGTAGGCGGGACCCCTTGTAACTCCCTTTAGTTTCTTAACAAAAATAAACACAACTAGTCAATCAATCAAACACATCTTTCCTTGTGGTTCCCATTGTCATTCTCAAAATTTGAAAATTAATATCATTGATGTTTTAAATCATATCCAAAAAAAATATAATATCCAAAGTATCCAAAATAGTATGTTGTCCAAAAACTTTAGCAGTCAACTGTTCTCAACAATCAATAAATAAATATACTCAAAAACCACATTTGCCACTTTGGGAGGCAATTTTCCCTTTGTTGTTGTTGTCTCTCTTTGATCTCTTTGAATTAGCCTTAGGTTGTGTGGAGCCTTTAGGCTTGATCTCACTGATAACATGAGAGCATACGTCTCTCAAGTGCATGCGGGATGAAACAGATTTGGTTGAATCACTTGAGGGAGAGGAGGGGGCAACAACAACTTTTCGTTTATCATGTGTATGGTGGGCTTCAATTTTGAGTCTCTTGCTTGCATGGGAAGACTGTACAGGTGAGTGTGCAGGGGAAACTTGGACAATTGGGTTAATCGGTGGAGGAGGAGTAGGTAGAGACAAATTGGGTTAGCCACGATGTTGGGAGACTGTTGGGTGGACAATCACTTGCCATCCGTCATTTTCAGGGACTTCAGGTTGTAATGAGACATGAGGGGGAACTGGGATACCAGGGACATGTTTAGGTTGGAAGGGAGGCCTTTCTGGCCTAGGTTGGACTACCCCTTGTCCAATCCAATTGAAAAATCCAGCTTGGAAGAGCTGGTTTAACTCTTGTGGATCTGCATCAAAGTGTATCGAAAATCTTGGCCTTCTAGGGCCTATGTTCCAATTCCTACTTCCCTTGTCATTTCATCCATGGATTCCTTTGCTGAAGAAACTCATTCATGTATGCAACGTTTATTAGCAACTAGCTTCTTAAACAAACCATACATGACATCTCTTTAAATATGAAACAAATTTTGGCTCAGCAACACATTAGACCCATGCAATCCAATCCATAAGAATCATTAATACTTGTCAATGAGCAGGGGGTGAATAAGGGTTCTGGGATATCTGAGGGGGTTGTATTGAGCAAAAAGTGATAAAATGAAAGGGAGTAGATCATGATTATTGCTCAACAAATCATTAAACAATCAATTGTGTTGTGATAACAAAACATATCAACTGTAACCCATCTGTGTGTCATCCTTTAATTGCTATAATACAAAGTTTCCCTTTAATTATAATTTAATTTTAAGAACAGGGCGTGCAAAGTGAATCTGGGAATGTGAGGGGATTCATAATGTGCGAAAAAGTGAGAGAATGCCAGGGAAGTTAATGGATATTGTTCATAAAACAAATTAAGTAATCAATAATCATAACTCTGTACTAAAATCAATCCAAAAACACCAACACCACACCAACATTTATTGTGTATCAAATTGTTTGTTGTTCCAACATTTAAATTTCTCAGAATTCCTCAATTCATAACAGTCTGTGTAACCGTAACTCATAACCAAAACAAACTTTCCATTCAATAGTCTTGTTTAAGAAAGCGCTGGTCTTTTATTTTTTTTCTTTCCTTTTAAGAATTTAAAGAAAACACACATCAATATGCTCGACCTCTATCCCATAATGCATCACTATAATAATAAACATCCACTATCTACCAATTTACAATTGAGCCCAATTAAAATATACACATGTCCTTTTTTCAAATACGAACAGACTTCCAAAATATGCCCGATTACACACATTCTTCATCATATCAACCAACAAGGTGTTGCAACGAAACAACAATCAACATAAAGATAATTCTGAAGGTGGCAAGTGTCTATTTTAAGGCATGCAATATATATTGTTTTCCTTGGTGTATTTTGGGGCTCATCCATTATACCTTCATCTTTCAGACCAACTTTCAGGGGGAAGGTATTAATGTCCTGTTGTAACTTATTGCCATTGCTTAACCTTGTAATTTGGGAAGCCTGGTATGGTTGAAGAACCGATTTTTCATGCTCGTGAGCATTCTCTCTAGGTGAGAGATTTGTTGTATAAGAAGCGGGTTGTCAGGCCCATGACCATCCTCTCTAGGTGAGATATTTGTTGTTGAAGAATCGGGTTGTCAGGCCCGTGAGCATTTTCTCCAGGTGAGATATTTGTTGGGAATTGTTCTCTGATGCGTTAGGAATTAGTTGCAAGGCTCCGAGACTTCATTTTCAGCCTGTTGTTGAAGCCCTGGAAGGGAAGTGGGGCAGTCGAGGGACTATTGAGAAGAGAAGGGGCACACTTCCTAATGTGGGACAAACATGTGGGGAATGAGWGACTATAGTCTAGTTACATCAGTTGACACCTTGGACTGAGCAATTATGTTGATTATYAGACCTTAGCCTGACATTAGGAGTCATTTTTCCCTGGTGGAGTTTAAGCCCCAGCTCGGGGGTGACCTGTTGCTGAAAGTTTATGAGCAACAAAGTCTACGGCTGGGAGACACGTCTAAGTTATGCTTGCAGTTAGTGACTTTTCATAAAATATAACCTTTATGTGCTTGTCTCATTTATTGTGTGCTTAATTATCAATATTTGATATGGGTTTAAATTATTGTATGATGTTGCATATAAGTAATTGTTGTTATTTTGTATAATGTTGCTTGCACATGTAAGTGTGGTGTTGATATCCAATATTTGTAGTCGTACATGTTGAGAATGACAGTTGTTATTGGTGATTCATGTTAAGTTAACCTTATAATAATGGTTATGAGTCTCTGAGGCGAGGATAGAATGGTCGTGTGTGCAGGGAAATAATCTATGTGTGCAAAGGCTGAAATTTTTGGCCCATACAACCCCAATGCTATAACCAGTAGCTTTGATACCATATTGTAATGTACTCAATCCACCATACATATATTTTAATGCGGAATTTAAAACAATTTTAAACCAACAACTAAATTAATGAAATTGTACTTATGAATGCAAGCTATTTAAATGCAATTTACCTTCCATTAAATATTTCAAACACATTTTAATGGAAGCAAACCATGCAATTAACCAGTAAATCATACACAAGTAAAAACATATAATATTTGTCGAGGTGGCAGATGTGGGAGGGGTCATTATTAATCCTAGAGGGGAAATTGAACTAAAATTTGCATGGAATTTGGGTATTGCTACCAAAAATCAAGCATAAGATCATGCTCTACTCAAGGGAGTGCAACTCGTCAAAGAGAATGAAATTCAAAGAATCATCATCATTGGGGATTCGAAAAACACTCTTCATTGTATGGTCAAAAGAACCCTCCCAAAAGACTCTTAGATTTGCAACATCATTAAAAATGATAAGGCATATGTTATCTTGTATTCCACATATTTCCTTTATACATGTTGTGTGGGAAAACAATAAAATGGTTGATTCACAAGCCAATTTGGCACTCTCCTTATCAAAAGGGACAATTCAGGTTAATGGAAGGATTTCATATCACCCCATTTTGCAATTAATGAATGTTCCTCCAAATACATTGCACGATCAACGAGAGTCACACCCACACAAGAACTCAAATGTCAACTCAGTGAGGGATCCTCAAACCTCAGACTCCACACAAGTTTGATTATCTTCTCATAAATTCCAAGATCAATCTGCACATGGGAAAGGTGGGATAATCATGTGCAAGTACAATCTAGTTAAGGTATGGATAATGAAGTGCATGCGGGATTCAAGCTTCTTCCTTGCTCAAGGACATTCACCACATATGAGCAACATCAGGAGGATTTACGGATGCTCTGGAGCATGCAAAATTTTAAATGGTAGGCACATGAGAAGATCATTTCCATGAACACGCAGAAATATGGGTCCTCCAGTCCATTGTGTTGGGGTAAATTTTACGACAAAGAAAGAGGATGTCAAAGGTGGTAAGGTTCTATTATGCCCATGTCTCAATATCTACAATTGCAAGAAACCTCCGGTAGTAGGTAGCTCATTGTTGCAGACACAGGCAGACAAGACAATTAGATTTTCATCTATTCTGCAGTCAGGTTTTAGAACAAAGGAATTTGGTGTAATTGGGGGGAAAACAGGGTATAACAACATTGTCTGAAGCTTAGCTATCGCCTTTGTCTTTTCTGGTGTGGTTGGGAATATCGTGTGTGGCTCTTTCTGTATGCCTTGATACCTCAATCACTCTAGTTCAATGCCTCACCGACGAAGTCAATCTCGAGACCCGAAGGCTCATCCATAAACATTGGAATAAGAAATACAACAACTCCAGATTGCTTATTAGAGCCCGGTAGCTTGTGTCTCCTACATCCTGGATATTCTTATCCAACACAAGACAACAATGCGACAACAACACGACGAGGTGGATGCTATCCAACTGCAGGTTGAAATTTTACAAATTCAGATGGCCCGACTCCTTTAGAATTTGTTGAGCCTCCCTCCAGCAGTGGATCATCACTAGTAGTGAATCAACCTCCGATAGATTTGAACAGGCCAACAATGGACGTAGAAATGGTAGACTTTGATCCTCTCAACAACATTGAGGATGGGTATCTAATGTTTTTCAAATATATCTGTATATGAAAGACATGTCTCTGGGATTTTTTGTTTATTTTTGTACCCTTTTTTATTAATAAAATATCCCCCAGTTTTTGTAAAAAAAAAAACATATAATATTTGCATGCTCATAAACAACTAAAGGAATACTTTCTTATTAGAATTATGCACCAATTGGTTGCAAACAAGAAACGTTCCACCCAATTGCATGCTCTTTATCACACTTAATATCCTTGTAACATAGGCCACCCCCAAGTTGAGGCGATGAATTCACAAGAGATAATTTCTATGGTTGGTTCTTGTTCTCTAACTTAGCCCAATCCATAGAGTGTTAAGGATAATTTCCAACTACAATATTCTCGAGTCAAGCAACCCCTCTTCCCCCTCAACATGTACAACACTAGGAATGGGATCCCCATCACTACTTAATAGTCTCTCATGCTATCCCACCTCCCTCTAGTGCTCTAATAAAAGTTGTCTACAAAATCTCTACTACTGTGAATAGAGGAAGTTTTGGTTGTAATTAGTTTTCTCTTTTATCTTAGCAAAAATCCATAGTCTTAGTCATATTTTCTCATATCTTCATGGTTGTCATTTGTCATAATTTCATGACAACCATGTTKATGGGAGGAATAACTAAATCCTCACTCAAGCATTTTTGAATCTCACTAGGCTAGGTGAGATAGGTGAGATTATGACCTTGGGCTTATAGCCTGCCAACGATCTCAATCAAACCTCAAGAAATAAGTTCTTGGATATGATGTTATTATATAATATGTATGATTTTATGTAAAATAAGTTTTTAAAATAGAAAAAGTACTTGCAAATGGAACTTATAAACAATTAAATAAGTAAATGCAAGATAACATAAAACTGAAAATTCAACGCACAACAAGTCTCATAAATGAGAAAAAATCGACAAATGATTTTATTGATTTCAATTTGAGTTACAACCAAGTTTCACCTCTTCAAACCCCTGAGAGGGTTTGGATCAGAATTAGACTGAGAAGTCTAAGATGTAATTTAACTCATACATAGATAACTGGTGTCTCAAAAGAAGAAGACTAAGACTGAAAATTAAGTTGGATGAATCCAAGCTACAAGTGCCTCATAGTCTTGACTCTGCAAAACTAGCATTAATCAACACCAAAACTAAATTTAGAATTTCCAATTAAGACTAAATAGACTTTCAAGATAAATGAATGACCTTTGGAGCATATCAATAAGCGTGCTTCTAAGTCCTTTCTTCGCCACCTTTAGAATAGTTTTGCTATCAACACAATAACTTAGTTATGAAGATGTTAGCCTCTTTCTCATATACAATCATTAAGTCTTAATATACCACCTTTGTATATTTTACATACTAGGATATAGTTGTTATCCTAAGTGTGTTTCTAGATTCCTATATTGTCTCCTCCTACCTTATCTCTTGATGAGGTGTC
>SNQJ01S0215864.1:0-15531 GCA_010110895.2 Picea sitchensis | reverse complement strand
ATGGGCTCATCTTCAACGATGCATGATACCCATTATTGTAGGCGAATTCTACCAAATGAAGGTAGTCTTCCCATCTTGTTGGTTTGTCCATCACGTACATTCTCAACATGTCCTCTATTAATCTTTTCACTCTCTTTGTCTGTCCATCAGACTTGGGATGATACATTGTACTAAAATTCAGATTCGTTCTGAATCCTTTGAACAGTCCTTTCCAGAAATTCGAGGTGAATTTTGGGTCCCTATCAGACACAATCGTTTTAGGAATTCTGTGCAAGCGTGCCACTTCTTTTAAGAAGATATCAACAAAATCTACTGCCTTGTGAGTGGTTTTCAGTGGAATAAAATGGGTAGATTTTGTAAGCTTGTCCACCACCACCATGATCGAATCATGCTTCTTTCTCGTTATGGGCAATCCTGCAATAAAATCCATGGTCACCACTTCCCACTTCCATTCAGGAATGGGAAAAGGTTGCAACAACCCTACTGGGTGCCTATGCTCAGCCTTAACTTTTTGGCACTCCATACATCTGGTGATGTATTCAACGATATCTCTCTTCATACCCGGCCAAAAGTAATGGCTTTTGACTGCTGCCATAGTCTTCTGATATCCAGGGTGTCCAACATAAGTCACGTTATGCATTTCTTTTAGAATCACAAGTTTCAATTCCTGGGCATTGGGTATATACACTCTGTCTTTATAAAGAAGTAATCCATCAACTTCCAAGGTGTAACTTTCCCTTTTATGTGGCCTTTCACTCTCCTGTAGCTTTGCTACCAAATCTCTGTACTGTAAATCAACACTTGTAGCTTCTAAAATTCTATCCTTAATATCCATCATGTACATGCTAATGGTTGTAGCATGCAATTCATGCACCTTTCTGTTGAGTGCATCAACCACCTTGTTTTCCTTCCCTTTGATATGCTTGATATCAAAGTCATATTCACACAAAAATGCCAACCACCTGCTTTGTCTAGCATTTAAGGTTGGCTGCTCAAACAAATATTTCAAACCATGGTGGTCTGTTCTCAATTCAAATCTTTTTCCCATGAGGTAATTTCTCCATTTCCTCAGAGCGTGGACAATTCCTGCCAGCTCCAAATCCTGAGTGGCATAATTCTTTTCATGCTCTTTCAATTTCCTATACTCATAACAGATTACAAATCCATCTTGGCTGAGGAATCCTCCCAACCCTTCCTTACACGCATCTGTGCACACCATGAAATCCATATTTGGATTTTCAATTCTTATGATTGGAGCGTTGGTTAACAACTGCTTCAATCGCTAGAAACTCTCTTCACACTCTTCAGTCCACTAAAACTTTTTCTCCTTCTTTTGCAAGGAAGTGATAGGGTGAGCTATCTTTGAGAACCCTGTGATAAAACTTCTATAATAGCTCGTCAGACCCATAAAGGATCTAACTTCTGTCACATTCCTTGGCACTGACCATTCTCGAATGGCCTCAACCTTCTCAGGATCCACAACGATCCCTTCTTCTGAAATAATATGCCCCAAGTAATGGATCTTTCCTTGATAAAATGAGCATTTTCTCAACTTGGCATACAACTGGTGTTCTCTCAACACTTTCAGCACCATCCTCAGGTGTTGTTCATGCTCTTCCTCTGACTTGGAATACACCAATATGTCATCCAGGAAGACTATGACAAACTTGTCTAAATAGTTCCTGAATACACCATTCATCAAGCACATAAAAACAACAGGTGTGTTTGACAGTCCAAACGGCACCACTGTGAACTCGTAATGACCGTACCTTGTTCTAAAGGTAGTCTTGCTGATATCCTCATCCTTTATTCTTACCTGGTGATATCCTGATATGAGATCTATCTTCGAAAATATTTTATCACCCTTCAGTTGATCGAAAAGATCATCGGTCCTCAACAGAGGATACTTGTTCTTGACAATTACCTTGTTCAACTGCTGGAAATCAATGCATAGCCTCAACGTCCCATCCTTCTTCTTCATGAACAGGACTAGGGAACCCCAAGGTGACACACTGGGGTGAATGTACCCCTTCTTCAGAAGCTCTTCGAGCTGCAATTGCAACTCTTTCAGCTCTGGCGTACTCATTCTATAAGGAGCTTTCGACACCGGAGCTGCTCCGAGCATCAAATTTATAGAAAAATCAATGTCTCTCTTCGGAGGTAGTCCAGGTACCTCCTGAAATACATCCTTGAACTCTTTGAGTACCTCATGGTCTCCAATTATTGAGACTTCATCTTTGGATGCTTCCTCCATATGAGCTGCAAATAATTGGCAGCCTTTCCTGTAACACTTCTTCAACTGCATGGCTGAGATTTCTCTAACAGCCACAGCTCTGGGAATTCCTTGGACTATTTTCTGATTTCCCTCCTCATCCAGGCATGTAAACCTCTTGTTATGACAGTCTAAGAGGGCATGGTGTTGGTCCAACTAGTCCATCCCAATTAAGCAGTCATAAGAACCTAAAGGCAGAACATTCAATTTAGCCTTCGTGCTCAATCCATTCATGTCTATCGAACATGATTTAACCAATTTAGTGACCTTCCTCTTGGTTCCTGTAGCCAACTTCACTAACCAAGACCTTTCATGTTTTCTTCTTGATAAATGCAAACTTTCCACCACCCTAGGATCTACATAACTATGGCTAGCCCCAGAATCAATTAAAATACTAAATGGTCAGTTGTTAATCATACCTTCCAGTTCAATCATGTGCGATTGAAATTCTACTTGCTTGTTGTCCAGGGCTATGTAGATCCTTGGAATTCTACTGCCCATATCCTCCATTGTTTCATCTTGCTAAACATTATGGGCGATTCTCGCTTTATCTTTTCTATGGGGGCAGTCCCTGTACCTATGGTTCCCTTTACAACCCCAACACTCCATAGATGGGGGTCTAGGCATTTTCTCACCCACTTCAGCCCTCCTGGGCTCTCTGAAAGATGGTTGTCCCCGAGGACTGTTCCTAAAAAATGGAGGCTTGTTTCCCTTCTTCCTCTTCTCTTTCCTGAACTTCTTCTGATCATCCCAAACCTTCCAAAAAGTAGGCCTTTCTCTTTGTTTCCCTTCTTATTGTTTCTTCCATAGTCTTAGAATCATCATACTGAATCCTGTCACCAGTAGAAGGTGGCAGTCCACTCAGATATCTCTTAATCTTGATAGCCTCATCTTTGATGAACGGAACATACTTCAGTAGTTCCAAAAACCTTCATTCGTATTCATCGATGGTCATGCTGCCCAACTTAAGTTCTAAGAACTCCTTCATCTTTCTGTCATAGTACTTTTTGGTCAGGTATTTCTTCTCGAAATACCTCTTGAACTCCTTCCAAGTGATATATTTCTCTCTGATGTGCTGCACCTACACAAACTGATCCCACCACATGGATGCTTTTCCCTTTAGTTGATACATCGCAATTTTTCCTTCTGCATGAGGGTAATAATTATGTAGTTGGAAATATTTCCTCATGCCTAGCAACCATTTTTTGGCATCTTCCTCCTTCTTATGTTCTCCATCGGATGTTGGAGGCTTGATCTTGTTCATCTCTCCTTTCAATTCATCCCTTCCATATGTTCGGTGTTTTCTAGTAGGGGACGGGCTTGAACTACTGTGCGCTTCCCTGTTGGAATGCTTTGGGGAGCGATGATGATGTCTTCTACCACTCCTTGATCATATCCTTTTCTCAGGGGTCCTACGACTCTCTGTCTTGCTTGAGACACTCCTCTTCTCCAACTTCCTTTCTATTCTTTCCAGATTCTTCAACATTTTTAAGTTGAATTCTCCCTGCTGATCCTTGACCCTCATAAACTTTCGGCTATCAGCTCGATGATCCTAGGCATCTTTCTGTAATGTTTCAATGAGTTTCATCATATGTCCTTCCTTATCCATCTCTTTTCTGTGCCCATTAGAGTTTGATCCTTCTGCTCCCAAGTTGACATCCCTTCCTACCCTTTCGTCCTCTGTTTCAGAGGCAATCTATACCTTTTCCATTTCTATACTCAGCGTAGATTCATGGTTGACCTGACACCCGTTGAAATCTGCACACACAATGTGCAATCGAATAAAGTTTGTCAAGCCCTTAAACCTTCAAGAAACTTACAACACTCATAAACCAACATGAACAAGAAAAACGTTTCGATTCCATTAAGTTTTTTGAGCTTTGTTTGGCTCTGCACATTTCGGGACTTCTAGTTTCGGGGTCTCGGTCCACGCGATTCTCATACTCGCTTTCGGGTGATAGCTCCCTCTTTCTCCCTACCCTCGTAACCAAAGGCACCTTTCGCAACTTCACGATCTCGCGAGTTCGCGAGTCGAAGACCCTTGACTCCTTCTCCTCCAAACGTCGATACCCAAGATGTGATATGGGTATGGCTCCCTCCTCGCTAGCGGCTACTACATATAACCATAGGCTAGGGCTAAGTGCTAGCACCTCTCGTAACTCGTGACTTCGTGAGTTGGAGTGTTGATCCCTCATGCTCCTCCTTTGCGAATCTTGAAATTTCTATCTACCCCTCCACTTGATCCAATGGTCAAGTTCCTATCTTACGATCTACGATGTAGATCATTTCAGAATTTCAGGTTTCGCTATTTCGCAAGTTGGAGTGTTGAGCCTTCGTGCTCCTCCTTTGCGAGTCCCGAAATCTCGATTTACCTTACCCTCCAGGCCCACATAGCACAACTATCTCCACATCTACAGTGGCAAGTGGCACCCTCAGGAGGATCCACATTATCTATGGTGACGTCATTGGGTCCCACCATGCTCACTCTTCTTTTATCCCACTAGCACGTGGTACACACCCATGTGTCCACGTCCATTCCAAGTGAAATCCAACGATTAGACCTTTCTCAAATCTACAGCGCAGATCCTTTCGGTGTTTTAGGGTTTCGAGCATCAAGAGTTCGTGCATCCACACCTCTCGAACTTTCATTTGCCGAAATTATGAAATTACTGTCTACCCCTCCACTTGATCCAACGATCAAGTTCCTATCTTACGATCTATGGTGTAGATCGCTTTGGAATTTCGGTTTTCTCTATTTCATGACTTGAAAAAACAAGGTTCTTCCCTTTTGGTTTCCCAGGTGCCAAAACACCGTTCAACAACCACGTGTTCCCCCCCGATGGACGGTTCTAACAAATTCGGGGTTTCACGTATCACAATTTCCACATTCCTGTGCAACTCCAAATGGTTTTTAAACCCTGCGCACGTTTTCCAGATCTAACAGTCATGAGGGTTATCCTTTCCCTTGAACAGATCCTATGGATCCAACACTTCTGGTGTGAAGTCCTTTCTCCCTGTGGCCAGATACCACATCATCTGTAGTTTCATAACACCACTACACCTCCTGATCTTGGTAACGTGGTCAAGTAACTCCTTGACACTCAGGAGCATTCAAAGGTCCGAAATTGGTCCTCCAGACACAATGTCTCCTCAAACCCATGGTCCAAAGACCACTCAACTGGCCCATCTAGGCTCAGTGTTGAAACCTTGGCTCTGATACCATAATGTAACACATCTTTCATTCTGAGCTATAACTCTCTGATACCATACTGTAACGCCCCCTTTCCATCAACTAGGAAGGCGCTACTTCACGGAATAACAATATCATACTTAATTATATATACATATGACATGCATTTAGCAAATGAAACACATTTAAACTCAGAGTAAACATAATAATTATTGCTATTCTAAATAATCAATGTCATTAACATTAATTCATATGCACAACATAATACATGATAAATATAAATACACAGACATGCAGAAACGTAATTAAAAACATCATCTGGTACTTATCTTTGACAACGGTAGTTATTCAACCAACCATGTGCAGGCCTTCCATGAACCTCCCATCCTAAGACAATGATGCTCATCAAGCTCAACAGTAGGTCACCCCCGAACTCGGATTAAGCTCCACCCCAAGTCAAGGAATCCTAGGCTAGGCTGAGGTTACAGGGAAAACACATGGGCACAAGGAAGGAATTCTCTCCCAGGAACCACTCATACTCACTTCCCACAAACTCTCCTTCCCCACATGCCTATTCCACCCCAGGAGTATACACCTTCTCTGTCACCTAGACAATCCTTCGACTGCTAACCTCCCTTGCCTTGGGTTTCAGCAACAGGCTGGACCAGAATTCTCCAAGCTCTACGGCAGTTATAGGGTTCCTTACAAGAGCTCTCTCCTTCCTCAGTAAACTCTCTCACATGGAGAGAGTGTTGTATGACTGGTCAATGAGCCACATAGGTTCTACACTACATGTCCACCACAGTCAATAGGAATTCAGACATGAACACCCCCGGGCAGCAACAAACAGGTGCAACAGCATAACCAGGCTTAGTAGGGATGGGACACTTCCATTTTCTCAATCCGACAGCATGGGATAGACTCACGCTCTAGTTCACAGGGATGCGTGATGAGTTTTCCATGTGGGTTCGACTCATACTTAATATTTTACCACCAAAGGGGTGTACCAGCCTTTCCCAAGCAAATATAGACACCCACCTTTTGTCTTAGAGTGCATGAGGGTATCTCTTGCAGAGATCAGATGGGTTCATGCTCAGACCGTCAGGTAGAATGGAGGAGGAAACCCCAACACGGCTCATCTCAACCATTTTATTTGCATGCGCCTGGGTTGACACTTGTCACCCATGCAAATGCATGCATTCCTTCAGCATGCGTTCCTTCCATTCAGAAGTTGTTCGTCCTTTCAAAAGAACTTAGGATAAAACATATTATTCACATGTCTTTTGGAATAATATTAAAATATTATTCCCAAGGCTTAACACTTAGCCCCTTTTCCCACCTTCCAACCCCTAATCCCTTGCCCACTATGTGGAAGCTTAGTCCCCCATCACTCATTCATCGTGGTCGGTTTGCACACGGTGATGTTTATATTTTATTATTGTTCCTCATAAATATAGGTACAAAATCAGGCTCTTGGCCTTCAACACTTAGGCTCTCTAGCCTAACAATCACATAAGCCCACTAGCTTATATAAACTCGGCTCACCAGCCTATAAAACATATTTACAATTCATTTCATATACAAGATTTACAATAGGGCTCAGCCTTGGGGACATTACAAAGATCATCAAAAGAATGTTAGAGGACAATAAGAAAACATGGGATTCAAAGCCTAAATTTTCTCTATGGGTTGATAGAGTGACAACAAAGAGTTCTCTTGGTGTCTTTCCTTTCTAGCTTGTGTATGGATTTGAGGCCATCTTTCCTTCTCAGCTCACCTTTTCTATGGAAACATTCTTCCAAGACTACCAGGGAGAACCAAATGATATGATTAGAAGAATACAACAGCTAGTAGAAGTGCAACAGACTAGGGAGAAACTACTGGACAAAGCACATTACCATCAACAGAATATCAAGCAGGCCTTTGACAAGAAGGTAAACAAAAAGGATTTCCAGCTGGGAGATCTAGTACTCAAGTGGGATGCACCTAAACAAGATAAAGGCAAGCACTGTAAATTTGAGACCTTATGGATCAACCCCTTCAAAATTTCTGAGGTTTTTTCAAATAACACTTACAAGTTGCAGGATTTTGAGGATACTAAAGTTTTTGGTATCCCTACAAATGGGCATTTTCTGAAGAAGTTTTTTACTTAAGCCATGAGTGGCTTCCCATGTCATTGTAAATATCATTTTTCTTTTGTTTTTATAAGTGACTCCACAACCCAATACTAAGGCACTGAAACTGAAAAAGGAGCTCTTAGAGACTCACAGGGAGGTATCTATAGCCTATGGAGTCTATACGTTAACACAAGGATTTGCATACTCTTTCTTAAAAATCAGAAAGAAATTGAGGTTTACCCTCAATTGCATTATGTTGTAAATCATGCGGCATTCTACCCATGATTTCCATAGGGAAAATGAAAAGATTGGAGGCCTAAGAATCTCAAGAACCTCGCTCCACATCACCCCTACGCATACACTATCAGATTGCCACCTGCAAATATCTCATTGGTCACAGGCAACGACCATTCATGGCCTTGAGGCATCAAGATGGACTCCCAAAAGTCATTGGCACTGTCTAAGAACAATTATGGGTGTCAGGCCTAGTACTAAACCCAATGAAAACAATTATTGAAGATTGTGGGAATAATTTTATACCTCGCCTCATCCCATAAATGGAAAATGTTTCAGAGAGCATCCATGAAGGTGCACTTACGATCTAAAGCTTCCTTATGATAATTTTTTCTTGTAAAGCACATAACTATGCCTGGCTCGCGTCTAAGATCATGAGGTCTTCACAACCTGATAGAGTGGGAACCAACTAAAGGCTTTGAAGGTAGTGATTTGATCACATTCCTGGTGGTTGCAACATTTTAGTATATATATCCAGTTTTTATATTTTGGTAAGGTCGAATGGTTGAGCTAGGCTCCCTGCTATTGTAAAATTTTGATTGAGAACAACTCGTTCTCTGGTTATGTATTTGTTTTTGAGACATTTTGATTAATCTAAGTCAGCTTTATTACTCCATCGTATTTTCCTTTGATACTGAGAGAGTTCATGTTTTATTGATTCACATGGATTATTATCACTGTATTTTGATAAGTGTTTGATTATAATACTATTATGATCTCTTTTAGCTTCCTTGAAATTTGAATCCAAGAGGACCTTGTGTTTAAGTTTTTCCTCCTTAGGCTACTGAAAAATATAATGTTAATAGAAAGCCTCTACACCTTTCTCACTAAATATTCCTCCTACTCACCCTTACTCCAACTTACTGACTGAATTTGATTCAATACCTCAATGGTTGGTGCATGCTAGTCTAGATTTCTGAGTTAGAATGTTATTATTATTGATTTTTATCCATTTGACCACTCAAAACTCAATTACCTATGACATATAAACTGATGGGTGTTGGGCTTACCTTCAATGTAATCTAAAGGTGACTTCTAGTGCTAACACCACCCATGCATTTTACTCCTCCATCCTCCATTGAATTTTCTCTGCTTTTTTCCCTTTTCTTTCCATGTTCCATCCCATTATCACAATTCAACTTTGTAATCCACTTCCACATTCATTATTTCACACTGAAACTTCTAACAAAGATATTACAAGACTCTTTTTTCCCATGAATTGGACACTCTAAGGAGGGATGAGGTGTCACAAAGGTGTCCACGGAATTTGAACTAGTGACGAGATGGGGACTAAACCCCACATTGACCAACTTCTCTACTACATGGGGATTCTTATAAATACTTTATCCACATTTTATTTGACTTTAACTTGGCCAATTTTCTATGAATTCCATCCTCATTTTTTATGCAATGAAAACACAAGTTTCCAATATTAAATATTGAATTGATGGACTATTAGGAAGTGAAATCGTGCAAGGAAAATTTGAGCATAAATAAAACTAAAAATTAACTCAACTAAAATGTAGAAAATGTTTTTATTTTTTATTTTTTATGCAGAATTGCTTGATCCTTGGGGATGCTCTTACATCAATATGAAATTTAATGATAACCATGTTTAAAGGTTTATAAATTTAATGAATAACCATGTTTCAAAGTTATAAGTGGCATATAAATTCAATTGGGAATTTTTCCATGCCTACAATAAATCTAAAATACTTTTTTTAAAATAGTGAATCTCTTACTAAGTATAGATCTTAAGTACACTAAAACCATTAAAATGTCTAAAGGTATATTTTCAAATGCATACTCCAAATCTAAATGAGAGGGAGTTGCAAAGCAGTGATTCTATACCTTTAACTCATATTGCTGCTAAGTTTTGTTTTGAGAAGGAATTAGCTACCTTTCTTAAAATAAGTTATTTGTATTTCTTTAAAATCAAATTTCAATAGTTGTTGTTCAAGAGAAATTCACCCAGTCCAATAGAAAAATGAAATTAAAGGATACTTACAACTTTAGATAGATTGAGGCTTGAAACTAAATAGACTTTGTTATGCACTATTTAATTTGACAAAATCTTAGCAATCTTTTAGACTAGAAGCCTCTCAAGCCTTAAGAGGCTCGCAACTATAGAAACTAATCGATGGAATTTGAAATTACGTATATAAATATGTGCTTAAACTATGCTATGTAGTTTAATACATTTCACTAAGTGTCTCATAATATTCAATAAAGAGCACATACCATGTATCATAATCAACTTGTATTCATCTGAGTTCATACTAAAAGACCCAAATCTAGCATTATACAAACACAAAAGAATTAAAAGGGTAATGAGAGGTGTTACTAAAGCTCAATGAAATGTGTCACCATTACTGACAGACACCTATAAACCTCTCAATGAGATTGTTGGGAATGTGCATTAAAAAAGACGTCCAATGTTTATATTAAATATTATTAACTACAAAACATAAAGAAAGATTGAGATTTCCCATGTAGAGATTGAAGTAGTATATATGCCTCGCAATGAGGTTAGAGTATTGTTACACATCAAAATTCCTCACTTCGACAATGTTATATTCTCATCATCGTAACTATCGTAAGTGTCTCACTTTTTTTGCAAGTGTCACATCACAAACGACAGCATGAAAACACTTGATACAACTCATAAAACATGTTAAAATAAGAATCCCTATCATATGACAGTCAAAACAAATGTTTTTCTATGGGAATTTCTCATCTTGACAATTTTTTGGAAAATCAACGCTCCCATGCTCATATACAGGGAGTGATAGCGCTCTTTTTCCATATCACAAGGAGCGTTGTAGCGCTCTGTTGCACATTCTAAGGGAGTGTTGAATTGGTTGAGGAAATATTGGAAGAAATCTTGTTTTCTTCTAAAGACAACTATGGACGGATCGAGTTGGTTTGGCTTGAATCTAACCCCTAGGATGCATCTAAGAGAGATATCACAACTATTGGATCTATATCCTCAACTAATTCCAAATATACCGAAGGTGGTTGAGCCTCTAAAAACCTATAAATGGAAGCATTCTCATGGTGAACAAAGGAGGAAAAATCAACAAAGCATTGTTATTTTGATTGTGGATCTTTCGAGAAAGGGTTGGACGAGGAGGACATGGAGAGGCTGTTGCAACATCATCTGAAGATTGCAAGTTTCCTTTTTAATTTCTCATTAATATCTTGGCCTACTTCCTTCTAGTATTTTTTTACATGTGCTTGTCTATGCTTGTGTTAATATTCATAGATCGATTAATTTTATCTAATCCATTAAAGTAGGAGATATTCGTTTGTTTATTTTGTCCATAGCAGGTATTGTTCGGAACTCGAGGATTGGAGCAACTTGGAAAAATGTCGTAAGTGAGGTACATAATACGTCCCCTCCTTCTCTCTTTTTCTATGGATAAAATGAATCTATATGAATGGTAGCGTCCAAAGGTATTTTTTTGTCTTGGTAGATGGGTCTGTACTCCAAGGAAAAGTTCACCTGTCCGCAGGGGAATATTTTCGTAACAAGTATGATGTTACAATAATGGAGTACATGGATCTGGTTGTTCCTACAAAAAACTTTCTTCACAATGGATCTTGAGGTGAGTGGATTTCCAATGCATTCAAAGAATATGGTTAGGTACAACATTGAAAATAAGGTAGTTCAATATTTTTCTCACGCCAAACTAGAATAAGTATCTGTATAATTTTTAACTTCAAATGGACCCAATTATTGCATTAATATAAAGGAAATAAATGAACATCCAAGGCTTGAAAATTCCCCAAAAATGCATGTGATTTATCTACAAAGAATAATGGTTCAAATAATTAGGCTATGTGGAAGTTGGTAAGCAATACTTCCATGGAAAAAATCCGAGCAGTACAATTTCATAGGAAATTTTGGTAAAGAAACTGCACAACATTCATTATAGAACAAACACATAGATTTGTGTAATTCATCGATGAACATAAAGCCAAGAAATAATATTTGTTATAACATATGATATCTTTTTGAAAGATAGAAAAAATCATTACCTTTGCAAGAAGATGTCTTATGAACAATTCGGTATGTGCTTCACTTGCATTGCTTAGCCACACTAGGCTTTATCTTTCTTGTGTGATGCCAAGTAATCTACATATTTAAGGAATATTGTCTAAAAAAATTAAACTTGAGGACAATGTTAACAATGTTGACAAGTATGTAGATTGGGACTTAGTAAGGACGTGAAACTAAAAATCAAGAAAAACAAAATTGGTTACCTCTTAGAAGTTGAGTCAAATCTTAGTGAAAATTTTCTTGTTTTTCACCTTCTCCTTTCAAACAATACTATATTAGCTAATTCTCCAGCATATAGCTTCCTACAATAATCAAATTCTCATATGTTTGTACAAAACATAGTTACCAACTTAACGAGAACTCTACATAGTTTTCGTTTTTTGGGGGGTCCAATTTTTTACCCCGTTTTTAAAAATGGTGCTACTGGTAGCACCTCCCCTCCATGTTTAGGTGGTTTTTCTATATTTTAAATTTTTCGATCCACAATGTTTCTACATTATTTTTTTAAATGCTTATTTTTCATCTATTTTCAATTTTTTCTATGTTTTTTTTATTCAACAATGTTTTTAGTCATTTTTTCATGCTTCTTTCAATCTTGAAAATATTTTTTACCATATATGTTTTTGAAGTTACGATTTTTCATATAATTTTCTCCTTAATTAATTTATTTTTCCATATTTTTTAAATATAGTGAAAAACATAATTTTTAACACATTGTTTTACCTTTACTTCAATACATAAAAAACAATTGTAGTTAAATAACACTATTTTTGAATATTTACCCAAAAAATACACATTTTATAGCCATATATAATTAAAAAACCTATACATTTTGGTACATATTCCTTAAAATAACTTGTCAAATAAAACATTTTTATGGACATAATTGAACAAAAAATAGTCAAAATTTTATAAATAGTTATCATTTTCTTCCATATTTTTATACATTTCAAGTAAAAAATGAAACATTTAATAAAAATTTCCAATGTATAGTGATTCACATACAAATAAAACAAAAAATAAATAAAAATAAATATTAATATTCCTCACAAAACAACAATAGATACATTTGTATTCTTATTTTTAAATCTGAAAGTCAAAACATTATAGTTATAGCTCATCAAAAATTTGCAAAATTGAGCATCGTCTTCAAAGGCATTTTCAAACTAATCAACAATGTCATATGTTCCAAATTCATCATTCTCCAAATACACATTATCATCTTCTTAGATGTCATTTGTGCTTCCATTGTGTCTTTTTGTTCTTCCACTCGTTCTTTGATATCCTCAAGTTCTCCAAAGTAATCATTTCCAATCATTCCTCCTAATGGTACTTGAGGTTCCTTTGACAATTTTTCCACCTTTGATTCACTAAAATCTCCTTTCCTCAAACCAACTTCTTGCATTTCATCTGAAAGAGCTGGAATAACATTAATTCTTTGTTGAATAAAATTGCACTGTATTTGGTTACTTTCAATGGCTATGCAATTCCTTCCTTTCTATAGGCAACACACTAATGTTGTATCTAATCACCAAGTACAAAATAAATAACAAAGTTAGATATTGTAAAAAGACATAAATTAAAAATAATATAAGATTGAAGTATGATTTCATAAATGTTAGATCATAATTCTTACATGACCGCGAGAACAAATCCAAAACCCAATCTTATTCATTTGAAAATGTATCTATAAGATAATTAATTAATTCTTGTGATTTTTATAAATGTTAACCATATCTCATTTCAATTATTTTTCCTCATATGTTAGCTTTCTAACCACATCATTTTATACCAATATACTACTAGGAGTCTCTCCATCCTTTGCATTGACAACAACAGAATTATAAGAATCATCTTTTGTCTAGGTTGCAAGATGTATACTCTCAAAATCACGTTTAAATGATTCTCTATTGGAGCTCTAAATATTAGGCTTGTTCATGTAACATAAATAAGTGAAAATTAAATTAACTTGTGAATTAATAAAATAAAAATTCTAATCTTAATTGCTAGACATACACTTTCAATATCTTACCAAATAAATTGCATCCTTGTCTTGTATTTCCCCTTGAAGCTTGATTGTACTAATCTTTGTTATGTGTCTGAATGAAATACTAGAAATCTCCAAAATGGTGATGTTGTAACTTCTGTAAATCTCATAACCACTTTATTGAAATATTGGTAAGTATAAGGCTCAGTATCATATCCAATGTTTTGGATATTATAACCATGAGGGATATCCATAATAACTACCTAGAGTATTCTTTTTTAGGAACAATATTTGCAAATTGTTCACAATCACCTAATATCACTTTATATTGAACAGTGTCGAGCCCATTCCAAATGTAGTGATAAAGGGTGTCATCAAGTTGAACATTTTGAACACGTATCCTTCTTTCTCTTTCAAACTTGGTTTTTTGAATAATTTTTTTAAAAAGTTTCAGGTACTCCATCTCCATTCTTCTTTGGAATATTTAATGAAACAAACAAGGATATAGTTATATATCTATAAATATCAAAATAGAAATAAATTAACTTACAAACGAATAATATGAATGTAATAAATCAACATACGTTTTTGAATGCAAAAACAAATGTTTCAATACTGTTGAAGAGATTGAATCTGGATAGTTGAGTTTAACATCTTCCCAAATTTCTCCATTCAACATCTTAACCATTTCCTCTTGTATTTTCATATGCACCTTATTACTAAATAAAACAAAAATAATGTTAAAATGATATATTAAACTAAAAAAATTATTTTTCTTGTCCTAACATAAATAAAAATAACTCAACAAAGTTACTTTTTAAATTCATCACTCATTTCTTCCATTGACAATTCTCTCGACCTAACATGTGATAATATAGTTATGATAAGATTATCATCCTTCACTCCTTGTATCAATCTCCAAGGTTTTATAGTCATATCATCTGGAAGATATTTTATGTTAGGACATGTCTTACTTGTGCCACATATCAATGGTTTAGCTTTCTTAACTCTCTAATTTTTTGTACTAATATTTTCTCATAGGGTGAAGATATCATCTATCAAATCTTATACATGTCGAGTTCTAAATCCCAATTGAAAATACTTATCCACAACTCTAAATATATCACTTCCTTTGCGATTTTTTCCTTTTGTATTTTCATCATCAAGTGGGAATCCTATTTCCATACAACATTGTTTCTGAAATTTAACATCAACAATTGATCTCTCCCCACAACATATTTCAGAAAAGTCATTATGGATAAATCTCACCCTTTGAATGAAAATCACAGACATTTTGTAATCATTTTCTATGTTATGATCCCATGCCAGTAACTTTACTTCCGAATCTGCTAAATCGACATAAATTATGCATTTGATTGTCTCAAAAAGAGGATTATTGGGATATTCTTGCATCAATTCTCTTCTAGCCTCTACAGAATGATTTCCTCCAATCACATAATATTTTTAGTCAAAACATTTTGATCTATCAAATTCTTCCCTCATAGTAACTTCCATTGGGTCAACAAGAACTAGGTAGTCAACCACATGTGCATATGCATTGTACCTAATCAATTCTTTCAAATTGTGAATATGCAAGTGATGTGGTTT
>SNQJ01S0215862.1:0-15531 GCA_010110895.2 Picea sitchensis | reverse complement strand
AAAGAGGAACTGGAAAATACAAAGGTATGCTTCCTCTCAAATGTTTTAATGGTGGTGTAGTAGGACACCTTGCTGCCAAATGTCCTCATAATAAGAACATGGATGTTTTAATTGTGGTGTAGTAGGACACCTTGCTGCCAAATGTCCTCATAATAAGAACATGGATAACAAAGATCAAGATAAATTTAACCCTAATGAAAGAAGGAAGGGTAAAATTAAAAGGAACAAATACTTCCACAAGCAAAAGAAAAACATTTATTCCAAAGAGGACTACTACTCATCTTTTGAAAGTGACGACAAAATTGAAGATGTTTTTCTCTTCATAGTCCAAGAAACAAAGTCCAATGAAGATGAAGAAAATAACAATGTCCCAAAGATTGGAGAAAATGATGATGTGGATGTTGATCTGGAAGGAGAATTACTTTGTGCCCTAGATGAAATAAAAAGGCTCAGAAGAAATAATAGACAGTTGAAGGAAGAATTGTCACATAATTCTGATTTGGTTTCTCAACTAGAAGAACAAAATAAAGTTGAAGAGGAAATAATGAGTTAACTGTAGAACAAACAAGAATATTGTGAGAAACTTGAAAAAGAAAATGCTACCATAATGAAGGAAATTGATGTACTCATAGTTGAGCTGAACAACATTAAATAATTTGAACAAAATTCCATGATAGACAATATGCTCAATAATCAAAGATCACCATTCGATAGAACTGGACTTGATTACAATCCCAACCCCACATTACAGAGAACTAAGGAAGAACCCAAGATCTATGATATGGCACTAAACAATCCCACTGAATGAAATGAGAACATCAATGAAGCAAACCTCGTTCAACAGAAGCCAACCATCCTTCACAAGAAGAGTGAATTCAGAAAGGTGATGATACCAAGAATACCTACTATGAACATGTATGAATATCTCTTTCTTGGTAACTATTTTTCATGCAACAATTTTGGACATAAGGCAATACATTGCAAAACATATACAAGAAATGACCAAAGAATAAATGGAGGCATGTACAATGCTCCCATAAATAATTATGTGAACATCAAAGTCAAAAATCTCGTTGATAATAGAAATAAGAAATCATTTGCTCCATTGTTTAACTACAATATTAAATGTTATAAATGCCATGATTTTGGCCACAAAGCTCAGGATTGAAAAAGTTGGATACATGCTCCTATTGACAAACAAACTGGTATCAACAAAACCATCAAAGTTTGGAGGAAGAAACAAGAGAATAGTTCTCAGGAAGAATGTGATTTAGCAATGCATGCTCAAGACAAAGAAAGCTATTGGTACATAGACAGTGGATGCTCAAGGCATATGACTTGTGATAAAAACAAATTTCTTATGCTAAATAGAGAGAAGGGAGGAAGTGTTTCATTTGGAGATAATAAATCTGCCAAGATAATTGGGAAAGGTAAAGTCAACCTTGGAAGTCAAAAGGTGTTTTTCTAGTTGAAGATTTAAAGCATGACCTTCTAAGTGTCATCCAATTGTGTTACCAAGGACACAAACTCTTGTTTAACTCCCAACAATGTAAAATAAGAAAAGAAGACACTAGAAGATTGGTAGCAACAACAATCAGAACTCCAAACAATGTATACATTCTAAATAAAATTGGAAGAGAAGTATGTTGTGTGGGACATACAGATGAAAGTTGGTTATGGCATAAGATAATGGGACATTTAAGCTTTGACAACTTATTTAAGGTCAATAACAACCAGGTAGTAAGAGGCATGCCAAAAATCATTAGGCCCTCAAACCCAATTTGTAAACATTGTCAACATGGGAAATAAACAAGAGTGAGATTCAAAACCAAGGAATATTCAACATCAAGACCACTGGAACTCATCCACACTAATCTATATGGGCCAACCAAATCATAAAGTCTGCAAGGTAACAATTACTTCATGTTTTTCATTGATGATTACACAATAATGAATTGGGTAGCTTTTCTCAAGCTTAAATCAGAAGCCTTTGGGAAGTTTAAAGCATTCAAAGCATTAGTTGAAAATGAAATAGATTTGAAGATCAAATGCCTAAGGTCAGATAATGGAGGAGAATTCACCTCAAATGAGTTTAATGAATTATGTGAAGATCATTGAATAAGAACAAACTTCTCAACTGCAAGAACTCTTCAACAAAATGGAGTGGCTAAAAGGAAAAACAAGACTGCACAAGAAATGGCCAGAACTATGCTAAATAAAGCTAAACTGTTAGATGTATTTTGGAGGGATGCAATCTACACAACTGTCTATATTCCGAAAAGAGAACAACTCCGAGCTAATAGTGACAAAACTACATATGAATTGTGGAAAGGCATGCCAACAAATGTCAAACACCCTAAGGTTTTTGGAAGCCAATGCTACATAAAAAGAGATTATGACAACCTTGGCAAGTTTGACTCCATATGTGATGAAGCTATTTTCCTTGGGTACTCCTCTCAAACAAAAGATTACATATGTTTAAATATGATATTAGAAAAAATTGTTGAAATTTCAAATGTAAGAGTGGATGATGAAAATCCTGGAAGGATTAAGATGCAAAAAAATTAATGACCATCCAACAATAACAAGCTATAGTGACCAAGAGAAAGATAATGAGGAAGATAATGTAGAGGAAGAGGAAGAAGAAGAGAAAGAATATGAGGAAGTTAATGCAAAAGAAGAAGAAGAGGAAGCTCCTATACAAGACACAAAGACCCCCTCGAGATATGTTCAAAAGAACCACCCTGAATAACTAATTCTTGGTGATAACAACAAAGGTGTCCAACGAGAAGGAAATTGATAAGATCGCTAGAACATGCAAATTTGTTTCTGCTATCTAAAATAGAACCCAAAAACTTAGAGGATTTTATCAGAGATAAAAACTGGGTTAATGATATGAATGAAGAATTAGACCAGATTGAGAAAAACAAAACCTGGGAGCTAGTTCCTAGAACAAAAGATAATAATGTAATTAACACTAAGTGGGGTTTTAGGAACAAACTGAATGAGGATGGACAAGTAGTGAGAAATAAAGAAAGGCTTGTATGTAAAGGATATACTCAAGTTGAAGGGGTAGACTTTGATGAAACTTTTGCTCCAGTAGCCATAATAGAATCCATTAGAATCTTCCTGGAATTTGCAAGCTAGAAGAGTATCAAAGTCTATCAAATGGATGTTAAATTTGCATTTCAAAATGGAAATTTGGAAGAGGAAGTATTCATTGAACAACCTGATGGATTTCAGTTGTTAGAAAATCAAGACTATGTGTGCAAATTGAAGAAATCCCTCTATGGTCTGAAGCAAGCACCTAGAGCTTGGTACTCAAGGCTTGATAAGTACCTACAACAACAAGGATTCAGGAGAGGAACTACAAAAAGTAATATTTACATCAAAGAAGAAAATGGGAATATGATTATCATTTTGGTCTATGTAGATAATATCATCTTTGGAAGCGACTCTGATGATCAGAGTAAAAGGTTCTCAAAGAACATGCAAAAATAATTTGAGATGTCCATGCTAGGTGAGTTGTCCTTCTTTCTATGTCTTCAAATCTCTTAGTCAAATAAAGGCATATTCATTTCTCAGACAAAATACATTAAGGAGATATTAGAGAAGTTCAAGATGGCATATTGCAAACCTGTCAGTACTCCCATGATAATCAGATGCAAGCTAAGTAAGGATGATGAATCACCAGAGGCCGATCACACCATGTATAGATCAATGATTGGTAGCCTTTTATATGTAATTGCATCAAGGCCTCGTTATGCAAATTGTTGGATTGGTTGCAAGATTTCGATTTGCACCAAAAGAATCACATGTGATAGCAATCAAACGAATTCTTAGATACTTGAAGGGCATAATGGATTTTGGAATGTGGTATCCAAAAGGATAAATTTTTCTCTAACAACATAAACTGATGCAAATTAGGTAGGCAGTGTTGATGACAGTAAAAGAATAAGTGGTGGAGCATTCTTCTTGGGCAACTCTTTAGTATCCTGGTTAAGAAGGAAACAATCTTCAATTTCCTTATCCACAACAGAAGCATAGTACATTGCAACAACATCTTGTTGTACACAATTCCTTTGGATGAAACAAGCTTTGCAAGACATTAAGGTAGAATACAAGCAACCGATTTCTATACTATGTGACAACATCGGTGCCATAAGTATTTCCAAGAACCCAATGATGCACTCAAATAAAAAACATATCCCAATCAAATATCATTTTTTGAGGGAACAAGTGAATGATAAGACTGTCAAGTTGGAGTATGTTCCTACCAAGGAACAAATTGCATATATGTTTACCAAACCCCTACCTAGAGATACATTTGAGACTCTATGAAGGAAGAGGGGAGTCATTCCCATTTCTTAGTAAAGATTTCAGCTGAAAGTTGTTGGGAGCTCAACAAAACCAAAATCTCAGGGGGAGAGTGCATATGATTGCATGTTGCAGAAACATAAATATATGAAGATCAATATTGAGAAGCACTATCCAAGGGGGAGTTAGTACAGCCCAAGGAAAAGTCAATGCAAACAATAGGGTTTAAGTTACTGACATTCTGGGAAGAACTGTTGAGGAGATTAGAGACAAAAGTGAACCATATAGCCAAATGGTAATAGAGACAATTGAAAAGGTAGTTGCCAACTTGGGTGCTTCAGATATTGATGCTCATCTGGAGGAATTGTTCATTGATGAAATAGTTTATGCCCTTTGAGAGAAGACTAGTGACCAACAAGGAAATTTGATGTCCATAATAGATCGACGATAAACGATCAATGAAGCTTCTCAATGATGGAGACAGAATTGGAAAAAACAATCAACGAAGATGATTTGATTCTAAGGACGATTGATGGTGACAAGTGGTGCAACAGAAGTATGGGAAAGTAGTTCTTATCCATCATATTAGCCAACGATGAATAAGAACCATTGTATCAAAGTCAGAAGGATTGTGTAAAAGGTCCCACAACATACAGTCTCACGTGGAAAGTATTTGATCGATGATGGAGATTAAATAAGCCACCAGACCAACGACCCATAACGAAAGTTGTAAAGGTTATGAGACTAGCACGAGGGGCATATCTGACCGTTGATAGAAAGGTCAGGTCAATGGTTTATAAAAAATTGTGAGCGCCTAACTAGCGGAGGGTTTAATACTGAGGCACCCTCCCACAATTTTGACATGTGATCAAACAAAAATACACACGTCGTCTTATTGTTCATTGGGACCCACCCTGCCTCGAGATCCAAGTCAAGGGTCTAACCCCCTGCAATAAATATCGTGGTCCCATGTGCTTGGTTCTATGCCCATTAGGCTAACTCAAGTAACAAAGGAAAATAAGCCTCGAGGGATTATAATCTGTGTGAACACATCAATGGCGTTTCGATGCCCTAGTCAGGTCGAAGGATGATGTGGGTCCACATTGTATGTAGATTATGCTTGATTGAAACTTATATATATCCATCACGGCAATGAGAACGTACATTGAGGGGATGCATAGGGTGTCATGAAAAGTGCATGAGAGAAGAAGTGCGAAGAGTAGAAGCTCTGTGGTCTGTGTGAAGTTGTTGATAAACAATGACGATGATCTGAGCTTGAGCACATAGAGGATGAAGCATGTTGGAGAAATTTATTAAAGCTAATTAAGATATTTATGCAATTCAAGGGCGGTAGGGTGGAGCAAGGAAAGATTGAGTTGGAGCTCAATTAGCAGGTTGGTGCAACCTAAATTCACTGAGTTGGTGCTCAAGAGGATTGGTTTCCTCATCTGTTTATAGGTTGGTACTTATGGAGGATTGGTGTCCTCATCCATTTGCAGGTTGGTGCATGGTGTATGCGTTGGTTCTCATAAGAGGATTGGTGTCCTCGTCTATTTGTAGGTTGGTGCCTATAGAGGATTGGTGACCTCATTAACATATATTTATACATGAATTGATATTCATTTAAAAATATTTTTAAGGTCTTCACAATCTGAGTTTCCACCTCTATATTTGTAAATGTGTTGAATACTTTATGTGAATATGATGAGTACATTTATGGTATAACTGATTGCAAGTATAAATCCTAACTATGTTTTAAAATCAGATCAGAATAAAAAGTAATTAAAGTATACAGTATTGATTCACCCCCCCTCTCAGTACTATTAAACATTTCAACACTTCTTTCACTTGAGTGAAAAACGCATCTTCCTACAAGAGGGTTTTAATCCTCTGCCTGATGTCAGACTCTCCTACAGTCGCTCCTGCTAAGTGTATAGCCTGTACACTTTGGTTGAGTGCATTTGCCACTCGATTTTCCTTTCCTTTGATGTGTTTGATTTCATAATCAAACTCGCTAATCAGTGCCATCCACCTCGCTTGTCTAGCATTCAACCTTGGTTGGCGAATAAACACTTCATACCATAGTGGTTTGTCATTAGGATAAATCCTCTCTTGAGCAAGCAATGCCTCCACGTCTTTAACACATGCACGATTTCCGCCAATTCTAGATCGTGGGTAACATACTTTTGCTCATGTTCATTTAAATTTGTGGTTCATAACAAATCACCTGCCCTTCTTACATAAGAAATCCACTGAGTTCTTCTTTTCAAGCATCCGTGCAAACCAGGAAATCCTTTTCTTGGTCTACGATCTTCAAAACATGGGAATTAGTCAAAAGATGCTTCAATTGTTGGAAGCTATCTTCACACTCTGGTGACCATATAAATCTCTTCCCTTTTCTTTGCAATGAGCTAACATGATTACCTATCTTGGAAAATCCCTTTATGAACCTTCTATAATATCTGACCAATACCATGAAGGATCTTACTTTTGTGACATTATCAGGGGTAGGCCAATCCATGATTGCCTTGATCTTTTCAAGATCCACTACCACTCCTTTTACGAAGATCACGTGGCTTGAATAGTGGATTTCCTTTTGAAAGAAATCACACTTGCTAAACTTAGCATACAACTGGTTCTCTCTCAGCACTTGTAGCACCATCCTGATATGCTCTTCATGCTCTTCTTTGTTCTTGGAATACACCAAAATGTCATCCACAAATAGTAGGAAAAACTTGTCCAGGTACTTGTTGAGCACACTGTTCATCAAACACATGAACTTGGCTGGTGCATTTGTAAGCCCAAATGGCACCACTACAAACTCAACGTGCCCATACCTTGTTCTAAAGGTTGTCTTATGGATGTCCTCATCCTTGATTATGACTTGGTGATATCCCAACCTTAAATCGATCTTTGAAAATAATGCAGCTTCTCTGAGCTGATAAAATAGGTCATCTATCCTGGGCAAAGGATATTTGTTTTTGATGGTCATCTTATTCAGTTGTTTGTAGTCAATGCACAGTCTCAAGGTATCATCCTTCTTCTTCACAAACAAGGATGGTGCTCCCCATGGGGATACACTTAGCCTAATGTAACCCTTATCCAACATTTCCTTCAGCTACACCTTCATCTCCATGAACTCTGGTGTGCTCATTTTGTAAGGTACTTTGGATGTGGGCACTGCTCCAGGTATGAGATCTATTTAGAAATCAAGATCTATTTTTGGAGGTAATCCATGCACCTCTTCTAGAAACACATCCTTAAACTCCCATAACACAGGGTGATCTTCAACCTTCAACTCCTTGCTTTCTATTGTGCTAAGTACTTGTATAACATACAAGGGACACCCTTTTCTGCTGAACTTCTTGAGCTGCAATGCTGATATTTTCCTTATTGAAACTGGCTTCCGAATGCCTTGCAAAATATTTTGATTTCCCTCCTCATATTCACATTCCAAAACCTTCTCATAACAATTTAACTTTGACTTGTGAGAAGCTAGCCAATCCATTCCCAACAACACATCGTATGAGCCTAGGGGTAGGATATTGAAGGTTTCCTGAGTTTGCAATCCACTCGTTTCAATTGGACATGCTTCAATCACTTCAACCACTTTTCTCTTGGTTTCAATGGCTAACTGAACCAACCATGTTCTTGCATGTTTCTTTTTCTGTAATGAACATGCCTCAACAACTCGAGGTGAAATATAACTAAGGTTAGAGCCTGGGTCAATTAAAACAAAGATAGGTTTCTTGGTAATAATACCTTCTAACTCCACCACAAAGGCTTGGTGGTTAGCTTGTCGATTTTCCATAGTTGCATATGTTCTTGGAATGATTTTGGATACATCATTGACCGTAGTTGCCTCCTACACATTATACACCTTTCTGCTATCATGCTGCCCATGAGGGAAATCCCTCAACATATGTGGTTCTCCACATCCCCAACGTCGCAAAGGTCCTTTCTTGGGTTCCTATGCTCTTTCTCTTTCCCGCTCCACTGGTCTATTTCCACTATGAGATGGAAAGTTTTGTTGATGCAAACTTCTGCTTTGTTGACCCAATTGTGCACCTTTCCTAGAATTTCTATATGGGATGACTTGAATCCCTTCTTCTGGAATCCACTCTTGTCCTTCCTCTTCCAGTATTTTGAAGGCTCTTGCTTATGCTTAGACTGATCATAACAACACTTGGCCTTCCAAACAATGTCCTTCAATGTCTTGGGTTTGTCGAACTCAATTCTATTATGGTAGGATTGTTGCAACCCACTGAGAAAATGTTATACTCTTGCTTTCTCCTCCTTGAGGTAAGGAACATACCTCAACAGTTCCATAAACATTTTGGTGTATGAATCCATGGTAAGTTGTCCCAACTTATGCTCATGGAATTCCTTAACCTTGTCATCATAATAATTCTCCGATAGATATGCCTTTCGTAAATATTTCTCAAACTGCTTCCAAGTCAATTTGCTTTCCTTTAATCCCTTGATCTCCTTGAGGTCTTCCCACCAAATTGAAGCTCCTCCATTTAGGTTAAAAATGACAATCCTTGCCTTAGTATTCTCGGAGTAATTATGTACCTGAAAGTACTTCTTCAAACCAAACAACCATGATCAAACTTATTCTCCACCATCAAAGGTAGGCGACTTATCCTTCTTGAATTATCCAGTTAATTTTTTTTTGGAATTCTTCCTCTTTTTCTTCTTCGGGACACTTGACTCTGTGCCACTATTGGACTGCTATATTGAAGTAGTCTTCCTGCTAGATGACTCTGTGGAAACACTTCCACTTGATCTCCCCTTCTTGGCATCCCGATGCCTTTTCTTGGAAGAACTCTTTCCCACATCAGTGTGAGCCAATCCGTGCTTCTGAGCATCCGAAGGGGTTTTCAAGCTCTTTGACTGCTGCAAATTTGCATTACTTGGGCCTTGTTGTAGATGTTTTTGAATCTCCAACATGATATGTAGTAACAATACATTCAATTCTTCCAGTTCATCCTGAGCTCTCATGAGCCTCTCATTGTCTACCTTCAAACTTCTAATAGTGGCCATCAAATCTCGAGGGGTTTCTTTGTCCCTCTGACCACCAGACTCTTCATCTCGGAAATGCGAGGTGTCATATATTCTATGTTGTACCGATCACCTCTGTTTCCTATCATTATGTTCTATGTGCTGAAACAACAATCCTTATTAATAATCACATTACCAATTTAAAACATGCATGTTAAACAACGTCATAACTTTTCTTAAACAATTTCAAGCGGTCTCGGTGCCCCATTCAAGCATAGAGTTTGAACTTGGCTTTGATGCCACTTTGTAACGCACTTGAACCCCTAAACCTCTCTTAGGATATTTGAATGTTAAGATTTTCCTCTGCTTACCCTCCTCGAATATGATCTTAAGGACCATAGATGGATCTGTTGGGTTGTTATATTCTTTGCAGTGAAAGTCCAGTCAAGGTGGATCGACTGATGATCGAAGTCGAGGGGATCGACAATAGGTCAAGGTAGATCGACAACAAGTTGAAGGTTGAAGTTAGTTGATTGGGGTAAATTCGAAGTCGAAGGTCAAGGTGGTTCGACATGGTAAAGGCATTGACAACAAGTCAAAGAGATCAACCGCCAAGAGGTCGACAGGTGGGCGTGTGGTGATCGACTGAAGACTGAATGAAGTACAATTGGTAGTCGACTGGTAATCCGACTTGGAGTCAACTGTAAAAGAATCCCGATATTCCCAGGATTTGTAGCCATTGATCTACATGGATATGTAACCATTTACGATGCCATGTCTTTAGGGTTTTTCCTGCTGTAAAGCCTATAAATAAGCGTGTTGTAAGGCTGTGAAGGCTAATATTGAATCTTTAGATGATGAATGGCTAATCACCAAGAGTCTGTAATTTAGAGGTCGTTGGTCATGCAGATGTAAGCCAGATTGGCTATAGGGTTATTCTTGCACAAGCAAGAGGGTATGATGTCGATTGTGTCTTAGGTGTGGACCAAGGTTAGACATGTAACCTTTTATTTAGATTGAATAAGACAACAAGAGATTAGAATGCTCAAGGAATGTTGGTTTTCCCGGTTTAGGTTTCCAGGGTAAAATCTCTGTGTATTGTGTGATTGCTTTATCATTTACATTCTTGATTAAATTCTTCTTCTCTTCTGCTAGGTTTAGTGTGGAAGTATATCTCATTTACGAACATTATCCTACACATAGAGATCTTTCCATCGACTATAAATAAGCTCAAATCTGATCTCTATATCTAAATTTACAGCGTCCTGAAGTATCCAGGCTCTCATGGTCAAAATCCACCTCATTGCCACATGGTTTCCTTCCACTCATACCATCCAATGTGGTGCTAACATGGTGCCAATGTGGCACCTACCCTTAACTCGTCATCCCAAGGTTCCGACTTCGAGAAACGTTTCATCGTCGGGGTTTTACTCTCGCGGAGTACCAAACATTCAACACCGAATGTTTCGACGACGACCCACCCATAGAATCTTTCCTAGATATGATGGCTCTCGAGTCTGATATTCAACAACTTCGATCATATCTTCACACCCAATTTGCACGCCAAATAACGTCCAAGTCCTCATCCTCTTTCACGATGAACAAGTGGGACCGTACGGATCCATGACTAAGGTTTCATCTCGCTCACCTTCTGATCATCAACTATCATTTATATTTAAGATCTCGTCGTCGTCGACATTATCTCTCAGACACAACTTTGGATCAAATCCTATCATCTTTTGACGAACGACTGAGATCCAACAACATCTAGATTCGACGACCCAGATTACGGTCGTAGCCTTTTAGGCTTCTGACTCAGTTTGGGACCACTCACGTTTATCAACTACTCCCTTAGTGACACATGTCACCAGTAAGGACATGATGGTTGTCGAGTTGGCATGCCACATCATCACCTGTATACCAATCAACGACTCTTGTCAATACTCAAGCCTTGATCATTATCAACACTTTTCTGGATTGACTCTTGCTCCACCGATTCTCTATTCCCCGAGGACAATGTGTTTTGTACGAGAAATCCAGATCTTGTCGAGGCTTCTCTCGACAAATCAACGGTCCTTGTCCCGTCCTTAGGATTTCATTGTCATCGTCAGACTTCATATAAGTCCCAACACTCTTCCGCTCTCGATGATGATGCCTTTCTGACGAAGGGTTGAGATTTGTTCTCGCCAAATCAATGGCTAGGACCTCTCCTGACTCAACATTGGGTTTCTCCACTCGCTAACGTGCCGATTTGGGACTTAGCCAAATTTTAGGGTTCTGCAATGGTTTCACTGGGTCTTCAGGAGTCGAAAACATGCTCTAAGACCATCACAGGCCTTTCAATTTCATTAGAGATGAAGTTCTTGCATATCTCACAATCTTTCCACTTAGATATCGCAACTGCCTCAAGACCTGAGGCCCTCCATTCCTCACAAGAATATCTCGGGTCATTAGAACACTTGCATCACTGGGTAAATGATGTTTTTGTCAATGTCCTGCAAACTTTCCTCTAAAGCTGCAAGGTCCTAGGGAACACCGACTGTCTATATTGGTTCAAATTCATAGTCAACAGGTTAAAAAATATTAATAACAACATATCACAGTTGTTCAAAGGTTCCGTTCATTGATTACAAGCATTTACGTTTCCCATTAACTCAGGAAAATGCATACATTCATCATTCATGCACGATTTAAAAAAATAAAGTTATGCCCTTATCTGAACAAGGAAATATCCAATACCAACTGTCTGAGAGGGGACACCTTTCCTCCCAACCTTAGGCTTTACTGTAGAGTACCTTCCTACAGTACGCCACCCTCGTGCCAAGCCATGATACCACAAGGGGAATGATTCAATTGGTCTCCAATATTAATAATATCCAGGAAGGTTACTCTCGTTCCTCCTCCTCCAACAACAAAAGTTCCCCCCTTCCCACTGAGCTTAGGGTATCTATAGGTTTATCCGGTGGTTTCTCAACCAAATTTCCTCTCCACAAGGGAGTCCCTTGTCTGCTAAACAGTCCCTTGATGAACTCCTTTTACCAGTGTTGGTTTCTGTCCAGTAAGCACCAAGTTGTAGCCCTTTATTGCTCTAGTCTGGATCCGGGTCTTCTCTGTCTCAGGGTGATCAATCTTAAGTTGGACGAGTTTCCTATTTTCTTCAAGGAACTTTCTCTTCTTCTTCAACTCATGCTCTCGAACACTTATGTTTGCTGCACCGTACTCTGTGAGCTTGCTACTCACTCTTTCCTTCTTTGGCTCTTTCTCTCCTCGAGCGCCTTCGTATTGTATTTTTCGATGCCACTCTTTTAGTGTCTAACAGTTAGTGCCCCCTTGTCTTATGTCTCTGATTTCCTGTATGCATGTCCAGATGGAATCCCTGCAAGTCTCTCCTCTGTCTATCTTCCATTGGTTGTTTGTGTGGTGTTTTTCCACATTTAGTCTATTCTTCCTCCTATCCTCTCAGGATTCCCGTAGCCCCCCTACAGATGCAACCCGTAGTCCGTAGTTCCTATTCTGAAGGGGCAAGCCCGTGGTGTCCTATTGTCAGGTCATTCAATTTTCCCATTGCTTCTTCAAAAGACCAATTCGCCAAAATTATTAACTGCTTCAATCGCTTCCTTGACCTTTCATAACTGATCACGTAGCTCCATTGAGATCAGGTACGCTGTAAAGTATAAGTTTATGCTTAGCAAGCATAAATTAGCTTGTTAAACAAGATTCTTCACCCAAGATTCTTCATAAAAACATCTTAGTTCCACTTCACCCAACCACTTAATCAATACTTGCTTCATCAATTCCCACTTATGTATCATGGCGAGTACATTCAAGGTTGTTCCCTCTTAGTCAACGGTTTGGTTTCTTTTGTTAATTAAAACGCAATTACATGCTTCATAATTACATCATACGAAGTCTTAAGCATAATTACAGCCTTGGGGGAAAACAAGGTGTTACAATGGGCTATGGAATACTACCAATATAAAAATAAATTATCCCTACTAATCGAAACTCTGTGAGTGAGGCTTGATCAATAAGGAACCCAAAAGATTGTAACCTTACTCCTTAAGGACATACTTCCTCTTTAAGGAAATCCTTTACTTCCAATCAATATTTTGAGAATATTTGAAAATTTCTTGTAGTTCTTGAAGAGTTGAAGTTGTTGGCTTAGAGCATGTGAGCATGTCAATCTCTTGTATTCAAAGTTTAGGATAATACATTACAACGAAGAAGGAAAAAAACCATGATTGAAGCTACTACTAATACCTATTGTTTTGATCCCTGAATCCCCACTTCTTATTCTTCTTATCCAATCTTATAATCTTGATTCTTGCAACCATGGTGGGGATTCTTAACCCCAAAATACAACTCTCCTTTAGCCCTTAATATTTACATTGGATTCATAAATAAGAATGAAAGTAGATCCACATATTATTACATCAATGTGGTTGTGGATTCACCTCCTCACGTGTCTTCTTCAATAGAGACAACCAACATGCCTTCTAATGACAAATGTAAGCTTTATTCTTCTTCAAGTAGTTTACTTGTTGTTGAGAATGAGGCTTCCATGTTCGATGAAGAATTGAACATGCTCGTACCAGTGGTAATGAACATAAATATATTACATAATAATAATAATAAATGAAGTGACATATCCTAACTAAAAGACATAACCTATCAACCATTGTGACTAGTCAATGCTATAAGTACTCATCACATATCATTGTATAGATTTTTATCTATTGTATTCGTTATTAAATATATATTTATCCTAAATGGATTTTACCCTATTGTCCATTTTATGTTGGATATTCCTTAGTAAATGAATTTTGTTAATTTCATTCGATATTAGAGCCATTTTCTAATTTGGCTTTTGGCCAAATCCATTTTTTTTTTCCGGAGTTTCTTTGAATTACCAAGTCTTTGACCATAATCTAGCTTTTGGATACTAGAAGTTCATAACTTCAGTTAAAGAAAAAATTACTCTGCTACAAAGAAAATATGAAGGAAGATAAAACCAAATATCAATAAAATTGAAGAAGGATCATGGCATGTTTAAAGGAGAGATAAGGCATTTATTAGAAATCGTCATCTACCCCCAAAAAATAAGAGTATATGAATACTTCATGAAAAGAAAGAACAACAACCAATGTCAGAGTGTAATCAATGCTACTTACTAGTCAAACCAGTGGACAACCATCGTCCAAATCATTGGAGAATTACCTAACTGGTAATTACCATTGCCATACTTTTGATAGACCGATTGCACATACATCATGAATAAATCATCGTTTCAATCAATTGTAATTTTGACATAGATAAATTGTAGCCTCCAATATAAACAATAGCCACCTTATAGTTACCAAACAACTCCACGACGAAAAACAAGCTAACAAGGGTTAAACACTTACCATCACTGCTACTATCACCGTCAAGTGAAAAATAACGCTGACATCATAAACATTGCAAGGGTGTGAACATTGTGTTATCTCTAGGAGTGTAACCAACAATTGATGGTGGTTATAGAAACCTATAACAGATACCACTTGAAATTATAGAAGACAAAGATGAGGTGACTATCTTCCTACTTAGAATGGTTCACCACCAAGGTATCAACCACCAAGCATTTCTAATGTGGTTTAGTTCATCATAATATCATGAGTCAACTATGGTTTAGTGATTTAATATGCTTCGAGACGCGACTTTCCATAATAGTGAATATTGGGAAGAAGATTTTAAAAATATAATCATTTAATATGCCCACGACTATTGGGAAGAAGATTTAAAAAATATAATCATTTAATATGCCCACAACTATTGGGAAGAATATTTAAAAAATAAAAACAAAATTTTAAGGTTTAATTAATCATAAGGCAAGCATCTTGATACATACCTTACATAGCCACATATCAATACCTTAACTTAGTGAGAGAAATATTATCTTATCAAATATCAACGTGTAAAAAATAGTTGAATAAAAATAAAAGGCACATGAAGACACAAGCTCTGTAATATATATCCACAATGCAAAAGCCATACCCATTCTTGGTAAATATAAAGGGTTATTTACTATCATATATTATCAAGAGGGAGATATAAATCACAACACTTGTGGGTATAAATTATTTTATCAAAAATTAAAGGTAGAGGGTATTTCAAGTTTGTTAGGGGAGAAAAAAACTGGATTTTAATAAAAATAAAAATAAGGAAGGAATT
>SNQJ01S0215861.1:0-15531 GCA_010110895.2 Picea sitchensis | reverse complement strand
GAAGCCCTGTAGAGCGGTAGAATTTTTTTTATGTAGCTTGACTGTAAGGAAATGGTATATATGTATATATATTTTCATCTACCTGAATCGATATTCACCAAATTTGGTGTAAGGAAGCCGCGTATATATAGAATCCCCTGGCTTTACTTGAAATTCACCAAATTGGATGTAAGAAAGCGGGATTACACGTACACTAACAGAGCTTGTTATGGAGATATTAGTGTTTATTATATTACCTTATCTTCATCTCCAAAGATAAAACTCTAGACCTTCTTAAAATAGAGATTAGGATAAAACTCTATGCATTTTTAAAATAGATGTGGTCTCAAGATAAAGAGACATTAATCCCAACGATCTCAATCTGAATGGGAATGAAGCCTTTATTAGGAGGCATGGAATATCGCCGTCCGATGAGCAATCTTATCCACAGGTTTATACAACTTGCACATGAGAGTCAAAGTGCGCAGTCAATATCCTTCTAAATCAATCAACCGTGTCTATTAAATAAACTATTTTAAAAAATATAAATTATTTTAATAATATATATTTCAACGATGTCCATTTAAATAAACTATTTTATAAAATATAAAATATTATAATAATGTGTATTTAGTGACAAATTGGTGAGTTCTTTTAATTGTTTTACTTAGTTAAGTTTAACTCAGTGAGTCTCCACTTAATTTTCGAATTTATGGTGTTATAATTAATATAAAATATGAATTATTTTAATAATTTGTATTTCATATTTTCTTTATTTGTTTTATTTAGTTAAAAACACTTTAGTGAGCTTCACTTTAATAATTTTATACACAATTTTCAAATTTATGGTGTTATAATTATAAATTAATTAGTTCATACATAATTGTATTAGTGTTATAAATTGTTAATATAATTTTTTTTTTATATTTTGATAATTTAATTTAATTTAATTTAAAAATTCATACAAAATTACATACATAATGACATAATAGAATTAAATTAATTTTTTATTAAAAAATTAAAACATATATCTAAAATATAGATAATATGAATTTTTAATAGTTAAAATATTTAAATATTGAATTTAGTTTAGATATAAATGTTCATTTCTAACCAAAAAAAAAAAAAAAAATTAATGAAATTGAAAATATGTGTATCAATATAAAAGGGTTTAGTTTAAAAGTTAGATTTTTTGGAGTTTTTAAGAGCATATTTTTCAGTCAATTTTTATTGAAATTGGGCCAAAAATTGTTGGAATCCAGATTTGAGTGATTGGGTTTGTATAATTGGAGTGTCCAAAAAACCTTAGAAGATATTCAAAACTGCAATTTAAATAACAAAAAATGGTGTTTAGACAATGCCATGTAAAAGCACTCAAGTGTTTAGTGCATTTTTAAAGTAAATAAATAATAAAGAATAAAGAGAAGTTTCAGTGCTTTGTAAATAGTAATAAAAAACAAAGGGTAAATGCAACCTAATCATAAGATAATAAATGATCAGATAAACACAACAATGTCCTATCTCAATTGTCTAAGATAATGGGAATGAAACTCCACATGTTTCATCTTACTATGAGCAACAATGTTTTTATTTAGCTACATGTATTGCACTTTGATTATCATAATATACTAGAGTAGATGTGTCAAATAAAAATCCATACTCACCCATTATGTTACAAATCCACATTATCTTTGTGTCAACATTAACCACATCTCTATATTCAACCTAGATAGTCAAAAGAGAGATTACCTTTTTCTTTTCACAAAACCAAACTATGGGTTCAAATCCAAAATGAAGTATATAGACTACACCCATCTTCCTTTTTACTTATGATAGTCTAGTTCTAGAACCATGTTGAATACACAACACCTTAAAATTCTAAAAGATAGGATACCATTTTTTAATTTTTTGCTATAAAGTTTCAAGCATTTTTTATTTATTTTTTGCTATAAAGTTTCAAGAATTTTTTTGATTTGGATGATTCCATGCATTTCATATGCACTGGAGGTTTCTTTAGCCTCATAAAAACAAATGAATCCAAGTTCTAGAAAACCCACTTTTTGTTCCAATGGTTTCCATGAACTCAAAACGGTGAGAGGAAACAAATATTATCTTTGCTGAAAACTAAGAAAGGGTAATATTTCCAACAATACCGAGAACATGTTCTAAGGGGTGCTGAAAGAGCCCTTTTATTTTTTTTGCACAGGTTAGAGAAGTCTTTAAAGTTAGTCAAAGTTGGAAAATGTATCAAGCTCCAAGTGCATCGATGACATCGATGAAAAAAATCCTAAGGTCACCGACACTAATTTTTTAACACGTCAAAAATTCGAGTGCACCGAAAACAAACTTTTGAATACGCCAAAATAGAAAAACAAGTTCAATGAAACATAAAGAACAAGTCGGCCAAAAAAAACTCTATAGACACGCTGACAAAGGTTTGTTTTAGTTTCAGTAATAGAATAAAAAGGAAATCCCCGAAACACATTTTTGTAAGAACCAAAAACAATGTTAAACTTCGTCAAGAAAAACGGAAAGGAGTGAGAGCTGAAAGTCATATTTTTGTAAGCGTTGAATAACATGAATTGGAGCCCGTAGATATCACGAAATAAATTTTTTTGGAACACATAGAATGGCCAATTTTGAAAGTGCCGAAATGCAAAAATTCTGATCAATCGAAGACATTTCGCGCGTGGGGAAAATCTAGAGGTAACCATTGCATGGGTTGGGCAAATGTCCTGTGTAATTAACAATGATATTATTTAAGATCCAGACATTATTGGGTCATTATTTCACATGGGTAGGATCCAATAGTTTTAATTTGAAATCTGGCCAATTAAATAAGTCATTCAAAGCATAATTTATTTTAAATCTGGCCAATTAAATAAGTCATTCAAAGCATAATCGAGAGTCGAGCTCTACTTTTTTGTTCTGTGAAATTCCATTATTGTTTATGCTGGTTGCGCACTATAATTTGAGTATCCAACATAGTCTCGGGACTATTCTTAATAATCGTAGGCCTTGGTTGCATGTGGATTAGGGGCATCTCAGCACAAAGGGGGAATTGAGAATGACTCATTTTTGTTGGAATTTTCCGTTGTTTGTGTCTGCTAAAAACCAGTAAGTGCCTAAAACCTGAAACTATTCAATTAAATTTTAGACAAATGTATGAGTAAATATTTTAAATATATGAATTATAATTTCTACGACGCTATCTGCAAAGTTGGGATTTTCTTAGGATTGTTGAATAAAGATTTGTTGATAAAATCATGTGCATGATAAGTGGTTTTAAAAAAAGGTTAATGTAATTCTTCCTGAGCATTCTTTATTGCATCGAATTTTCTAATGCATGCAAAAAAAATGCCACCGAGGAGAATTCCTAGAAAGGTTCCAGTCAAGGTAACAAGAGGAAAGCTCATAGAAATAAGGGAAGGCTGGCAGAACAAACCAGTTGAAATCAAGGACACCGTAGAAGATTATGTCCCAGTTATCCAAACTCTGATAGCTCAGGAACCTTTTCTATGACCAGTATTCAAAGACGTCGAAGCAAGTACTGGCACTTCAAGTCGAGATGGAATGAGCCATTCTAAAAATTCAAGAATGAAGAATATCCCAGGATTGTTTCCCACGACGATCCAATAGTTAGATAAGCAGACGATAAAGTCTTCATGAACATCAAGAAGTCTTGGTTACATTTTCTGGCAGCCAGGGCGCTGGCTATTGAATGGATTATAGTCATAGATCATACCATTCTTAGCATAGAAATTATATTGACAATTGGTAGATTCAATAAGGTTTCACTTATATAAGGATTTTCAGTGCAACTCTAGTACCTCATCTTATGTTGAAATAAGTACCAGACTGGTTAGGGTTGGTTATTGGGGAGATCACTTATCAAACAGTGTACCAAAGATATAGAAGTTGGTTGCCAAACATTATTATTTGGTGTTTGTAACTTGGACTTACAACCATGAGAAGTGGGAAGATAAGTTATTCCTCCAATATTATAGTGATTGGTATGAATTACAAGAAAGAAATAAGAACCCTCACATTACAAAAGTTAAAACTTTGTCCATAGATGAGTAGTTGGTCAAGATACAAAGAGGATTAGATGCTGAGATAACTCAAAATGAATCCCAAGAATCCAAGAGGTTGGAAGAAATCAAGCTGAAAGAGGAGGCATAGTTAAAGGTTGTCCAAGATGAGCATTTAAGGTTATAACGAGAACATGAATCCCAAATGTAGAAAGAACAAGAGCTAAAGAGAAAGTACGAGGAGGAAGGTATCCATCAAGAGCTAGAAGTCGAAATAAAGGCTTCCAAGGTAGAACAAGGGAAGAAGGATTTGCACACTTAGAGATAAGAATAAATTTTAGAGAAAGAAGAAGAGGAAGCCAAGGAGAAATATGAGATAGCTGCAAATGAATGGAGTATTCCATATCAAACACAAAGTGAGCAATCAAAGTAGAAACTTGTAGGAATCCCCAAGGGATTCATTGACTTGACCAAGGATAGTGAAGATATTCCCGAGTTAGATAGAAAATATGAAGAGGATAAATGGGTTGAGGATAAGAATGAAGGAGATAATGTTGGGATGGAGGAAATGGTTGAATGTATGGGATTGATAATCAATCCCAAAATATACCAAAGAGTCAAATGATTGACAAAGGGAAGGAACCTGAGATATAGCATGTTCATACCCTTGACATCTTATGAAATATTTTATCATGGGNATGCTGAGATAACTCAAAATGAATCCCAAGAATCCAAGAGGTTGGAAGAAATCAAGCTGAAAGAGGAGGCATAGTTAAAGGTTGTCCAAGATGAGCATTTAAGGTTATAACGAGAACATGAATCCCAAATGTAGAAAGAACAAGAGCTAAAGAGAAAGTACGAGGAGGAAGGTATCCATCAAGAGCTAGAAGTCGAAATAAAGGCTTCCAAGGTAGAACAAGGGAAGAAGGATTTGCACACTTAGAGATAAGAATAAATTTTAGAGAAAGAAGAAGAGGAAGCCAAGGAGAAATATGAGATAGCTGCAAATGAATGGAGTATTCCATATCAAACACAAAGTGAGCAATCAAAGTAGAAACTTGTAGGAATCCCCAAGGGATTCATTGACTTGACCAAGGATAGTGAAGATATTCCCGAGTTAGATAGAAAATATGAAGAGGATAAATGGGTTGAGGATAAGAATGAAGGAGATAATGTTGGGATGGAGGAAATGGTTGAATGTATGGGATTGATAATCAATCCCAAAATATACCAAAGAGTCAAATGATTGACAAAGGGAAGGAACCTGAGATATAGCATGTTCATACCCTTGACATCTTATGAAATATTTTATCATGGGKTGATTGGAAAATCCTAGACCCTATGGAGGGAATTGTTTATTTAGAATCCATTGCTTACAATTGCAAGAGACAAGCCATCGTTAAGAACATAAAAAAGGAAAATGTTAGATGTGTACAGTACAATAATTTACACTAAAGAGAGGCCTTTCCAAAACACCAAGAGAGAAAAGCTCAACGATCTCTTATCTGTTGTGGTGGAAATATCTTATGCTACCATTCACAAGGCCAAGGATGATGAAAGTGAAACTGAGAAGATGAGAAAGGGACTGCATTTCCTACGAAATTTGGTAAGCTACTATAAAGGATCCTTTAATGTTATAACCAATTTTATAGAAGATATTCATGAAGAATATAGTAGACATGCACAACTAAGAATGAGTTTCATTACCAAGATTGCAGAGCTTCAAGAGGAAAATCTGCAACTATTAGTAGTACACAAAGAAATCATGAAGTGGCATGAGAGGTGGGCTAAGTTGAAAGATAAGGTTGGATACATCAAGGAAATTTAGAAGGGTGATGGTGAGGAAGATCACATCATTGGGATTTTAAGAAAAGAAGAAATCATCGAAATACAGAAGTCATTACAATATTGGAAGGAAATACTTATAATTTCAAAGGATCAAGTCTCAAAGAGGGATGGATAACATGCATGGAATTGTGGTTGTGTATAAATAACACCATGGTTGCCAAACAACTACCTAGTTTTTTTCAACCGGTAGATTGATCAAGGTTGGATAATCATATTGTTTTTCATCTATCTCTATCCTTTCAGAGTGGAAAAAATTGGAGTAATCAACTTGCAATTCCATTTTAGTGGCAGGTCCCAGTTTGGAAAATTAGGGTCTGGAACCTTTTGGGTCCAGTTTTAGGTATCACAAAAAAAAATTAGGGGTTAAAACTTTCCAAGCACATCTTAGACCTCGCTATTCTATTCTACACATAAAGATCTTTCCAATGGCGTAAAAATCGCTTCAATCAGATCTTGTATGCAAAAGTTATGCATCCCGCAAGTTGACCTACAATGTTAACCACCATGCTATGAGATGATGCCATGTCAACCCCCATTACTCATGCATATGGGGTTAGCCATGTGAAATATTTTAAGAATATTCTATAAGGTTAAAAAACCTACAAAAATTTAGGGTTGAGGAATTCAAAAACCTATCCTAAGATGGCTATTGTGCTATGTTAAATACTGAGCCACTAAGAGGAGAATGGGTTCCATTCTTTTGCATTGTATCTTGTTCCATAGCTAAGAAAAACATACGAGAGTGGTATTATGTGAGCATAACAGGGGACGAGAGATTATGTAGTAGCCATACATGCCACAATTCAAAGGAAACTCCATAGAGAGTGACTCATTATTTGTACTTGCATCATTTCTATACCAGAGAAAAGAGAGCAAAGCAGCCTCACTATTTAGCTAGGTTTTCTCCCGTATTATGTTTCCCAGGTCATATATTTTGTTTATTTGTGGAATGTGTGATCGCATTTTACTGTTCTCTATTTTCCAAATTTTATCTATTTCATGCATAAGCATAAAATCAATAACTAAATATCCTCGAGAAATAAAGGAAAAATAACCTTAATAGTAAATATTTTAGTATTTTATTAGATTTGTTGTGACAAATTGTTCTAGTGGAATTTCTGCGACAATTTACATATCATATTGGTATTAGAGCAGTTTTTTCTTTTGGGTATTTGTGGGAAGTTGTAGGATCTAGGAATCATCTTAAAGAGAATTCGTTGAAACCCTATCCATGGCGGATGAGTCTGTTCATAACAAAACTCGAGATCGAACATAAGAGCTTTTTGATAGGTTAGAAGCGTAAGTTTCCGACATCACAAGCAATATGAACCTCCTCATGGTGGATCTAGCAAGAAAGCTTGGACCATTAAGAGATGATGGAGGCTCTAACTCAGAGAACATATCAGAAGGAAAATTGGAAGATCATGAAGACTCAAGAAATGAGTCACAGAAATAAACCAAGAAAGAGAAGTCGAGTTTGAGTGTTCTAAATGATTCACAGTCCCTATTCAACATGAAAGCGAAATTGGACATAAAGTCGTACCTAGGTGAGATCGATGCATTAAAACTGAATCATTGGTTACAACAAATAGAAGTTTATTTTATCATTCACCATATACATGGAGGGAAGAAGATTTCATTTGCTAGATTGAAGTTAAAGGGGCATGATTTAACCTAGTGGGAAATCCACAAAAAAATGCTTAGGCTATAGGGTGATATATCAGTAACTAGGTGGGAGGACTTTCAAACCTTCATCAAGTCCTAATTCTACCCTATTGGGTATATAGAGGACTAATGGATCCGATGGCACTACTTTAGGAAGAGGTAGGGGAAGAGTGTATAGGAGGAGTACACAAGTGAGTTTAGAAAGATGGTTATTATGCTAGGTATCTCTCCCAAGAACCCATATGTACTCCTAAAATATTTAGGGGGTTTACATAGTTTTCTATGAAAGTAGGTGATTCTCTTCAAGCCAGGGATAGAGGATGAGGTGTGTGTAAAGGCACAATACCTAGAAAACATAGGCCAAAAGAAAGGGAAGACAAGTGGTTCAAAGAAGAAAAAGCACTAGGAATATTCCAAGGAGGGGAAGAATAAGTGGAAAGGGGAAAAAGATAAGAAGAAAAAAACCACTGTACATCAATCCAAAGATCCAAACAACCATTTTAATAATTGTAGCATTGACGACCACACCAAGAGAAAATTATGGAAAATGAGTCTAGAGATAAACTCGAATAACCACAAGAAGGACAGAAAGAAAAAAAAACATTTTAGCCATGTATTGAAGCAATTAGGTTGAAATTAACTGGAATGTGGATGGAAATATTTTTTTCACAAATGTACATAAAGAGGTGAATTTGAATAGACTTCATCACCAAGAAGAGAAGGAGATGACCAAGATCTTCCACATCAAGATTCAGGTCAAGAAGACCAAGATATATGCTTTTTTGACTCTGGTTCATAGGCTAATATCATAAAAACAAATCTAGTCAAAAAGATTGGATTGGAGGTTCATGATCATCCTAGCCCCTATCCATTGGTTTGGGTGAAAAGGGATGTAGAGAAAAAGGTAACAAAACAATGTAATATTAAATTTTCTATACGTGTTAATTTTATTGATGAAGTGGAATTGGATGTAGTACCCCTTGATGTATGTGGAGTAGTGTTTAGAATCCCCTACATGTATATGAGGGATGGAATCTTCATGCATATATCCAATCAGTACTGAATGATCAAGAATGGGAAGCCCTACATCATCAACATGTGTAAAGACAAGTCAAATATCTCACTAGTAAGTGACAACCAAGCAAAGAAGTTGATTAGTTATGGTAAGAATTATGTTTTTATTTTATTAAGAGAAAATCAGTCTGATGATGAGTCAATGGGAATGAAGGAATCCTTAGAGGGGTGTACTAAAGAGCAAGAACATCAGTTGAAGGATTTTCTACAAGAATACATAAAGGAGACTAAAGGGATACCACCCAAGAGAGATGTGGATCATGAAATATAGTTATTCCCAGACTCCCCATTTCCGAATATTGGGATGTATAGATAGTCTATTCTAGAAGCGAATGAAGTGAAGAAGAACTTCCAATAGTTGTTGGAGTAGGGTGTGATTTGACCAAGTACCTCACCTTGTGGGTCACCCCTCATAATTGTACCCAAGAAGGATGGGGCTTGGAGAATGTGTATTGATTATAGGGCATTGAACAAGATTACATTAAAGAATTGGTACCCTTTTCCAAGGATCAATGATATATTGGACCAACTGCAACATGTCAAGTACTTTTCTAAGTTGGATTTAAAATCATGATATCACCAGGTATGAGTCAAAGAATAAGATACCTAGAAGACCTCCTTCAAGACAAGGAAAGGTTTGTATGAGTGGTTGGTTATTCCATTCGGTTTATGAAACACACTAGCTACATTTATGAGAGTAATGAACGATGTTTTACGCCTTTATCTAGATTCATATGTTATTGTCTATTTGGATCATATACTATTTGGTTTGATCAATGTTGGAGCCACTTTTTAGTGAGTCATCGACATAACTTTTAAATGGATTATAAATTATATCATTCTCGTCTACTTAGATGATGTGGTATTTTTTTTTAAAAATAGAGTTGATCATGTCTCCCATCTCATCGAAATTTTTGAAATATGTAGAAAGTACAAAATTTCCCTCAATCCTAAGAAGATAATTTTTGGAGTCACTAAAGGGAAGTTACTTGGGCATATTATATCTAAGAAAGGAATAAAAATAGACCTTGAATGTGTAAAAGTAATATTCCAGTTGGCTTTTCCTCATAATAAGAAAGTAATGCAATTATTCTTTGGTAAAATAAATCTTGTTAGAAAATTTATCCTTGATTTTGATGAAACTATTAAACCACTACAAAATATGATAAAAAAAAGGATGCAGATTTTAAATGGACTAAAGAAGATAAATAATACATTGATGAGATTAAAGTTGTTATCTCTAACGCCCTTGTTTTACACAGTCTTGATTTCAATCATGATTTTTCTCTCTATCCATTTGCATATGATTATTCTCTTGTTGTTGTGTTGACACAAAAGGACATGGAGGGGAATGAAGTGCACATTTATTTCATGAGTACTAACATTTAAGGAGTAGAGCTCAACTACCCCACCTTATACAAGAAAACCTTTGCGGTTTTTAAGGCCATCAAACATTTCATATTGTATATCCTAAAAAATCATACGAAGGTGATAGTCTCCCATCGTGTAGTTCTATCATTATTTACACAACAAGAATTAGGAGAGTGTAGGGTTAACTGGATGACTACCATTCAACAATTTTTTCTTGAAATAAAAAGTGCTCATATCATACGAGGTCAAGGATTATGAAAACTAGATGTTGAACCACATGACTATGTGGTTAAAGAAGGATGGGACAACAAGTTTTTTTTGGTTCCAAAAACATTTTTTATGTACCGACCACATTTGATTCTTAGTATTCATATATGATTCATTTTTATTCCATGGGTCATTCCCTAACCACATGATTTCTAGGGAGAGAAGCACATTAAGATTGAAATATTCTTAGTATCAATTGATCGACAATATTATATTCCAAAGAAACTATGCAGGAATCTTATTGAGATTATTAGAAAAAGAAGACGTTGAGAAGGTGTTGAGATATCTCTATGATGGACCAACTAGTGGTCATTTTTTGGAGATACTACTGCCCATGAGGTTTTGAAAGCTGCTTATTATTGGCCCACTCTTTTTTGATATGCACATGGTTATGTTAGGAAATGAGAAAATTGTCAATTAGGTGTGGGAAGAGAGAAGAAGTCATCAATGCCATTGCAACCTATTACAATTAGCAAACCATTCAAACAATGTGGAATATATATAACAAGAGAAAACAAATCCCCATTCATCCAAACAGAAAAAATACATTCTTATTGTTATATATTATTTTACCTATTGGTCTTAGGTTGTTCCATTAATGCAGGTCAATGAGAAAGTAGTGACTCATTTTGTAGAACAACATTTGATGACAAGGTTTGGGGTTCCTTCTGTTATCATTTTTGATAATGATGCTTATTTTTAATCCACTTTTTTGTCTAAGTTTTCATTGGATAAAGGAATTATTTTAACATATTCAACTAACTATTATATGCAGGGAAACAATGTATCAAAATCAACCAATAAAAATGTTATCTGGATTTTGAAAAAAGATGGGACAAAAAATCATAGAAGTTGGCATAACGCATTACCTAATGCTCTTTAGGATGATATAATTACTCCTAAAGAAGCCCTAGGTACTTCCTCATATTACATAGTATATGTCCAAGTGACAATTCTTTCGACAAATATTTATTTCCATCTCTCCAACTATCCTAGACATCAAGGGGTAAATCTTCTCTTACTCTTCAAAATAGAATTAATACTTTGTTAATGGTGAAAGTACAAAGGAAATTGGAAAAACTAAAATTTTTCATCACACCAACAATAATAAAATGATGGTTTGGTAAGCATAAAGTTGGTAATAAGAAATTTGAGGTAGGCGATTTGGTTCCAAAGTGGGATAAAGTTAATGAAACAAAAGGAAAACATAAGTAATTTCAAAACATGTGGCTCGTTCCTTAACAAATTGCTAAGAAAATAGGGATCGGTTCTTATCCATTGCAAAGTTGGGAAGGAGAAGTATATTCCCTTCTTATTAATGGCCAAATCCTCAAAAGATACTTCACTTAGATGTTCCCATGAGAAGCCTTTGTATTATAGTTTCATTATTTGTTTTGACCTTTGCAATCATTTCTCTGTTTTGGCTTGTTCTGATCTTGATTTTCAAAGTTTCCGTCATCATTTGATTTCTCACTTTGAAATGGGTTTTGTGTTAGTTCCTATTGTTTTCCTTTGAAAGAGTTTTGGGTTTTTGAGTTTACCACGTGTGCTCAGAGATGGAACTTATATTTTAGTTGTGTACCTTGTTTTATTGTTTTCCTTTGAAAGAGTTTTGGGTTTTTGAGTTTACTACCTGTTGCTCAGACATGGAACTTATATTTTAGTTGAGTACTTTGTTTGTTTTCCTTTGAAAGAATTTTGGGTTTTTGAGTTTACCACCTATGCTCAGACATGGAACTTATATTTTAGTTGAGTACCTTGTTTTTTCAAATATCACATATAGAGAAAATCATTGGCAAGCATGCTTAAGGATTTAGAACCTAGTTATATATTCTTTTATGTACAATTTTGAAGAAATACAATGTTTTGTTGGTGGAGGTAATGTATGTTATAAAATATAAGTGAGTCAAATAAGTATAAATAGTAGCATTCATGATCCAAATGTTGAAAGGAAGCTGATTAATGTATGGCTTTTCACAATTGGGTGAATTTTAAAGTCTAAACACCTAATTTACTTCAATTTTTTTTTCATTTAAATTTTTTTTCTAAAAAAATATAATTCCACTTAATTGATAAAAACTTTGACCATGAAACTTTAATCTAAATAATTCTAACCCATCCTAAAACAAAAACAACTTAGATGTAGAAATTTTGAAAAATTAAATATGAAAATTTTACTTTATATTTAAATTTTTTTAAATATATTTTGAATTTTTTTAAATATATTTTGAACTTTTATTTATTTGAGATAATGGAAAGAAACCATCAATAAATGACCAATAAAATTTTCAGCCCTTCAATTCTACTAACTATTTTCTCCTCATTAAAACCCCCTATGANGCTTCCAAATGCAGTAGATTCAGCTGACCCAATGAAAGTAGTTGCAGAGATAGAAGCAGAGGTAGAGGCAGCGGATACCTGAAGTTCCATAAGCGGATGAACCAATAAAAGATCCTGTTGATCATTTTCCGAGCAGCCGAGGTGTACTCTATTATTCTATCGGAATGTTTAGAATGCAAATTTTATTAGCAATTTAAGTTATTTAATCAACTATCACAGCCGCAAACTCGTGGCTGGTGAACGCCGAAGGTTTCGGCTGATTCATAAGCCTAGCGGTTTTTATGGATTTTATTAAGTTTTCCGGAAATTATAATAAACAGAGTTAAAAAAAATTGTAAGAAACGGAGTTAAATTTTATTACATTTAAAAAAAACTGTAATAAACTGAGTTTAAAAAAGGGGAGTCAGCCACTAGCGGTACAATTGAAAGAAAAAGGGGTGAAATTTTCTCCAAACACAGGGTTGCTGAACGAAATTAGTTTCGATAGCATAAAGACATTAATTTATTGCAACCATAAACACATAGCTAGACCTATAAAACTGGAAAGGAAGAAAAACAGAGGCAATAAAGCATGCATGAAAACACTTCTTCAAACTTCGATTCCACTAAAACAATTCTTCAACGCCCTGCCGCAAAATAAAATAATATGGTCAGTACAAACAATGCAAACCTACACAAACTTAAAAAGAAATAAAACAAGCAACCCAACAAAGAAATTTCCGGAGTGAATCCTCCCATCCATAAATTTTCAAGAAAAAAAACGTTTAAACGCATAAATCAAGAGATAAACTAAAATAAATGGGGTTGAGTATTGAGCGAGCATTACCTTCAGAGGGCTTGAGGGCTTGAGGCCGTGGAAACCTGGGTAAGTTGGCGTCAGAGGTCTTGTTGCCCTCCTCCTCCGTTGACGAAAGGAAGGTAAGCCAAATTACCTTCAGATGGCTTGAGGCCATGTGTACCTGGGTAAGTTGGCGTCAGAGGGCTTGTTGCCCTCCTCCTCCGTTGGCGAATGGAAGGTAAGCCAAATACTTCAGAGGGCTTGAGATGTAAGAAAATGAAACGCTCAGAGAATGCAAACGCTTAGGGTCGGCTATCCAATATGAAACTCGCGTGGTCTGTTTGAAAAGTTGAAATAGTGTGTGTTAATAATTCAAACATGGTAATTTCAAAGGTTAATCATTTAAACGTAGCAATCATATATAGAGAGGTAATTATTTTTTATGTTTTCAGATGTACTTGAAGATTAATAATAAATAATGTAAAAAAAAATTAAGTTTTTAAAAATTTATATTAGTTGGATATAAGGAATGTAGTGTTAAGACACTCTTAAGACTTGGTTGATTTACTTGAAGATGTACCGGTTTACTGGTAGCCGTTCACAAACCCAAACAAACTGACTAGTTGATGATACAATAGAAAAAATAAAAAATAAATAAAAACTTTTAAGTTTTTTTTAACGAATATATGTTTTCATATTCAGTTAAACATCAACAAAATTTGGTAGTGTACACAATTTCTTATAAAATCCACTATAATATCTTTAATAAAACTTAAAAAAACCATATTCAGTTAAACATCAACAAATTTTGGTAGTGTACACAATTTCTTATAAAATCCAATATAATATCTTTAATAAAACTTTAAAAAAAATATTGGGTCGATAAAATTCTTTGTTAAGATGGGAGGCGGCCCAAGCTAGTATAATTTACAATGGACTGAACATATCCGAGATCTACGGGAACGCTATATGTGCGAAACATTGAAAGGTCCTGTATAATCATGGTGCCGCCCCGACCAAACCCACCAGATCCACATTCCTAGAAACATCGCTGCAGAAAGTTCAGATCAGCCGGGTCTACGATCTGATGTTTACTCTTGTCATAAACTTCAACCCTGTATTATTTTGGGATAGCTTATGATTTGTATTCAAATGTTAATGTCGATGGCCTTGGAAATTGCAGTATCCAGCCCAACTTGAAGTTCAACAAATTCAGGTCATGCACAGCTTTTAGGGTTTGAAAACACGGGGGGACTCCTTTATTGTCTCCAGCGACGGTTTCCAATACCTAAACCCGCGTACCCTATGCTCACCGAACTCCAACATCAACGGCTCGTTTTCGTTTTCATCTATCTCCAACTTTGGCACCACGACCTCCAAGTCTGCTACTTTCTCCTTCAGTTGATCTGGTCTTCCTGCACTGTCTTTCTTTGAACGAAATCCGTATGAATTGCCGGTGCCGAGTGTTGGAAAAATTTTGGAGTTGAAAGAGAGCTTTCTATGGCCGGAATTGCAATGAAAGGATAACAAATTAAGCGAGGTCATATCGGAAGGCGATAGTAGGCGACGCAAATATTTTTGCATTGGGAGAAGAACGTAGACGCCTCCCAACGACAGATCTTCTTCTGCAGGGAGTGCCGCGATGCGACGCCCTGCTTGGAGATCTCTGAAATCGCATACGAATTGCTGGGGATTGTCCACCATCAGCTCTCCCACCTTAGTTGCCTCCCTAAATTCTTCGAAGCCGCCATCGTGCAACCGTATAACTTTCGTTACCGCAGTGGTTTTGGAAGGTTGACCACCGCACAGATGATTCCCCATTGATTCTTTCAAGTTTCTTTCTATATATCTTCTGTTTACAACTCTGTCTATCTATCCCTCGCAGCGGTTGATTGATTGAAGGGAATAATGATAAATAAAAATGGGAAAGAGTGATAACCCGAGGCCTCCGAAGTCTTGGGAGCCGAAACTCTCAGGAGAGGGGTAATGGGTGGTCTGGTGTGAGAAGATGAGGTGGATGTATATATAAAAGTGTGAGTGGAGATGGTTGTGGAAAATTCAGCCGATAGGCCCTTAATTTATTGACAAAAAATGCTTACGGTAATTCAGCCGCGTGAGGGGGAAGAGTTTATCGACGACTTTGGCGCGTCGGAAGCAGTTGACTCAATCTCTCCACCA
>SNQJ01S0215860.1:0-15531 GCA_010110895.2 Picea sitchensis | reverse complement strand
AGATCCAAACTCTCACCTCTTCTGCTTAAATTTCTGCTCGATCTTGACAACACATTTATAAGCCGCACCTAATGATGCAATGTCCAGAAAATCCATTTTTGTTTGAATGTATATATGTATAAAACCATGGTATTTGAGCACCATATGTCATTTAGAGTCTTTTATACCCAATTTGGTGTGCAAAGTATGGAAAATATTGGTGAAATCTGGTACTGTCTAGTCCCTTTCCTAAAGCAGCATGGTCCATATTGTGTACTGGTCCTCGTAGCTTCCAACATGGTAGTACCATTATTTAATGTCATCCGTGAAGGAATACAATGTGGGGGAAACCACAAATATTGCAGATTCCTTTGTGGTGCTTTTCTCAGAGTAAGTATCCCACCAGTCCTTAACATGGGGGAGGACCTTGAGGAGTGCAAAAGTAATCTTTTCCCTATCGGAAAAATTATTGACTGAAAAATAGCCTTCGAGAATATTAAACCATTTATCTACAATATTCACATAAATTAGTCCTTCAAATAATGAAATACAAAAAATCACTTGTACCTTGAAGGGGGTTACATGGCCGCTTGATGAAGATGCATCTCCAATGGGTAGCCGTCGAAGTATATGTGCAAAGTTTTCCATCATTTCATTCCTTTGCCGCGCAAGGGATTTTTTGAATGTCATTTTAAAAGGATCTCTTGCTCCATCATCCTTCTTCTCATCTCCCATGAGTTGTTGTCAGGTTCGGTGGGACCGATCTTGAAAAATCTCGATTGGTTAGAGTCCCAACTTCTTGTACCCAAATCTTGTCGGGGACATGCATGAAGAAAAACGAATGAAGAGCAGACCGCTCTAATAGCATTGATCCATATTAATGAGCGGAACAAAATGAATAAATGATTGAATACAATAACACATAGATACATAGAACAACAACATATATCCAGTGAACAATAACTTCTATTGATTAAAGAAAATAGGCTGAAACTGTAAAACTGTAGAACTAAAAACAACTTGCTCGAATGGTGGTAGCTATTTATGAGAAGAGATGCGGCTGCTATGCACATCCATGGGAGGAGAATGATCAAAATGAGGCTCTAGAGGCCTTTTTAACATTACTCATGAATTCCAAAACCCTAGACATCCAAAAACCTAACCCTAGGAGATGAAACACCAAATGTTATGTGGGCCTTGATGGGTAAGTTGGTACCCAAACTTCCCGAGGTTGTAACTTTTGCATACGACCTCCATTTTAGGTGTGTGATAGCCCGTTGGAAAGGTATTTTTGAGAACTACAAATTATTCCATCGAACTCTCACTTTGTCTACAATTTGACTATGGCAAGCCAAAAAAACACTATTTAGGGCCCCAAAATGGCCCTGGAAGTACATAAAGATGTACTGACATGAAAAATTCCACAATAAGCCAGTTGGAATAGGTGTGCAACCACCAATATCCACATGGATGCTGTGTAGGGATTTAGGATAGACCCAGAAGTGCATAACCCACAATTACAAATAAATTTCATCATTACAGAGAAATGTGCTAAGCTAAAAACTATCAAGAGGAGACAGTTGGAATAGGTAGGTGACCACCAATATCCACCTGGATCAATCCTCCTCCTTTGGAAAGAAATGGTATCCATTGCGTTTAGTTCCCCCATTAAGCAAGGAAATTTCTGCTGAATTTGTCCCTAGTTGAGCCACTTGCCTTGGTGTAGGAGCTACCGTGCCTTAACAACCCGATAAAGCTGGATCCTTTGCTGGCGAGTGCCCTTGACCTGTGTGTTCATTATCTGATCAGTGTATGCATTTTCCATGTAGTTAGGGTTGAGATATGTTGGTGTCAATTGTTCTGTGATCTCTGAGGTGTCCAATAATGGTGGAAAATATGGCTAGAGGAGGTCCACGTTGAACACTAGGTGCAAGCCAAGGAAGAGGGGAGTGTTGAGCTCAAAAGCATTATCACCCACATCCTTGGTGATAGTGTAAGGCTCATAGAGAAGTGGATGGAGATATCAATGGAGCCCTGTAAGCCAGTCTTTATTCAAATGTAACCATATCTCGTTTCCCACCTAGAACTTATGTGATACCGGTTGTTGATCATGGCACTGCTTGTACTTAGCATTGGATTTCTGCAAAATCTCATGGACCTATTGGAGGATGTGCTGAATCTACTCAATGAATCTAATGGATTTATCGGCCTTGGATTGAACATGGGAAGATTCTGCCTGTGTGGTTGAAAGAGGTAGTGTAACATCAATGGGGCCCGAGGGTTGGAATCCCAACCCCACCTGAAATGGGCTATGGATGATGGAGCTATGGAGAGTCTTGTTGTAGCTGTGATGAAAATAGGGAAGAATCTCATCCCATGTACGTAGATGCTTATAGTTATACATGTGCAGGATGTGCACAATCATCGGATTGATGACCTATGTTTAGCCATCGGTTTGGGGGTGGAAGGCAGTGGATTTAGTGAGCTTGGTGTTCAAAAGTGACCAGAGGCTCAACTAAAATGTGCTGAGAAAACTTCTGTCCTGATCTAAGATGATGGTTTGTGGTATCCTAAAATGGAACCACACTCGTTTGAAGAAAAGCTTGGCAGTATCTTCCACTGTGATGCTCTTCTTGCAGACTGTGAGAATGATCGTCTTCAAAATACGATGAACCACCACAAATACACAATCATTGCCTTGCTTGGTGGATGGAAGGCCAGACATGTAATCCATTAAGATGGATTCCCAAGGCCTCTCAGGAGTAGGAAGAGGGGTGTATAAGCCTTTCTTCTTGATGGATGGATTGGAAATGGCATAAGCAGTGCAAGATCTGATATACTTGTTGACGTCCTGTCGAGGTTTTGGCCAATAAAAATGTTTTTGTAGAACGACCACAATTTTCTCCATGCCAAAATGTCCTGCCATCCGACTATAGTGAGTCTCCCAAATCAACTTTGCATGCTAGATTGCGGGAACACGGAGGTGGCCCAAATGGAATAACAGTCCATCCTAAATGTGGAAGTCAGTGACATTTGTGCCTGTACCCAAGAGATGATAGGTAGTGGCGAAGTCAAGATATTGCTGATAAAATTGGGGCCACTCAGATGCCTCATGCCCATAGGAATGGAGCATGGTGGTGAGTGCAACAATAGGAGGTTGACTGAGGAAGTCAACGACATGAGTTGTGCTCCCGGTCTTCTACTTGATGTTGATATGGAAATGTTGTAGGTATGTGGAACACTTTTGATGGCGGTCGTTCTGCAACTTTCCTTGTGTCCATATGAACTGCAGAGGCTTGTGATCAATGTGGATGATTTTCTCCTTTCCCAGAATGTAATGTTTCCATTGACGACATGCTTTCACAATGGAATACATTTCCTTGTCATAGGTGGGGTATTTACAGACAGTGTCTGAGAGTGTCTCACTATGGTATGCTACTTGATGATCGTGCTAAGTGAGAACTTCAACTACAACATAGTCAGATGCATCAACCTCAATCTCAAATAGTTGTTGCAGATTAGGTAAGGAGAGTACTGAAGCTAAGCACAAGCGATGCTTCAGATCATCAAATGATCATTGTTGTTTCTTCCCCCATGCAAAATTTTCCTTTCCACTTCCCTTAGTCACTAGGCTAAGGGTCCATGCAATATGGGAGAATCGCAACACGAACTATCGGTAAAAGTTGGCAACTCACAAGAAGCTCTGAAGCTCGGTTAGTGTGGTCAGGGATAGAAAATTACTGATGACTTTGATCTTAGCTGGATCCACATGTACCCCATGATCATCAACAATGTAGCCCAAGTATTGGACCCTATTCATTCCAAAGGATCATTTTTCCAAGTTGGCATATATCTTGTGCTGCCGCATAGTTCTCAAAACCTATTGAATATGCTGCATGTGCTCCTCTGAAGTTCTACTGAAGATGACGATGTCATCCAGATATACCACCACAAAAGAGTTGGAGAAGGGTCTCAATACATCATCCATCAACCTCATGAAAGTTTATGGTGCATTTGTTAAGCTAAAGGGAATGACCAACCATTCAAAGAGACCTTCTTTAGATTTGAAAGATATCTTCCATACATTAGTCATCTCGATGGGTACCTGGTGATAGCCAAACTTAAGGTCAATATTGCTGAAGAACTTTTCCCCCTTGAATTGGTCAAGAAGGTCATCAATTCGGGGAATTAGGTACCGGTTCCTGACTGTGATTTTGTTTAATGCTTTGTAATCAATGCAGATCCACTAGGTACCGTCTTTCTTCTGCACCAATACAATTGGGATTTTGCAAGGGGAGGATCTAGGTACGATATTCCCCTTTTGAAGAAGCTCTTGGATATGACGCTTGACTTTGTCATTTTCCATCAGCGAGTGACGATAGATTGGTCAATTATGTAGAGGTTCACCGGGGGTGAGATCAATTGGATGATTGATTTGGTAGTGTGTCAGTACCCTGGTGGGCGAGGAGAAGATGAATCAATACTCTTCCACGATCCTGTCCACTTGATTTTGCTGCAAAGTGAGGCTCTGTGTAGAGGTCAAGGATGTGGTGACAACGTTCTACTTACTGTGACCACATATCACAAAGAATACAAACTTCCTGTTTTGTGAAATGAACTTACTGCATTGCTTAGCAGAGATTAAAGAAATAACGGTAGGCGACGATACCTATGGTATCCTGTACAATTGTCTACCCAAAGTAATAATAACACTGTGGGGTCTAGAATCATGCACAACATGTCGCTTCCATAAATATGGTTGGCATAAAATAACATCACAAAATTCAAGGGGGGAAATGTCATACAATACCTCGTCTTTGAAGGGAAGAAGACACTGTTGGCTGACATGGAGAACACTTCCTTGGCAAAGCCAATCGATGGTTTAGGGATGCGGGTGTGGTGTCATCGACAAGTCCAGTCACTTGATGACCTATTTTAAGATCAGGTTATTATGATTTCCACTATCGACAATTAAATGAAGTGGAGCTCCCTTTACCCACATCTGTGAGTGAAAGAGGCATTCCCATTCCTCTGATTCTTCTGGTTCACTTGGATGTAATTTGGTGGTAGCGACAATGGCGTTGAGTTCGACATCGATAGTACACTTCCCTCTTTCTCGATTTGATTCAGAGTTAGAATATTCGTTTGACTTAGAATCTTTCATCTCGACCACCAGTGACTGCTTGGAGCGATATTCTTCGATGTCGTGCCAAGGGATTTTATGGTATTCACACCACTTTCCTGTGTCCTTCGACTTCTCATTACCCTTCTTGGGTTACATCTTTGGTTGTCATGAGAGTGGCCATATATGATCTGTACCTTGTTTTTTGGGTTGGGACCACCTTTGCCCTGCTTCGGTTGTGAGGAGTTTTCATATCCAAACTCTCGCCTCTTCTGCTTAAATTTATGCTCGATCTTGACAACATATCTATAAGCCACACCTAATGATGCAATATCCAAAAACTCCATTTCTGTTTGAATGTGTCTATGTAGACAACCATGTATTTTAGCACCAGATGTCGTTCAAAGTATTTGATACTCAATCTTGTGCGCATGGTATGAAAAATATTGGAGAAAATTGGTACTGTCTAGTCCCTTTCCTGATGCAGCGTGGTCCATCTTATGTAGTGGGCCTCATAGCTTCCAATAGGGTAGTAATATTATTTAATGGAATCCCTGAAGGAATCCCATGAGGGGACGACCACAAATATTTCAAATTTCTTTATGGCCCTTTTCTCAGAGTAAGTATCCCACCAATCCTTAACATGGGGGTCAACCTTGAGGAGTGCAAAAGTAATATTTTCCCTATTGAAAAAATTGTGGACCGAAAAATAACCTTCAATCATATTCAACCATTTATCTATAGCATCCACATCTATCAGTCCTTCTAATAATGGAATATACAAATTTACTTTTACCTTGAAGGGGGTTGCATGGCTGCTTGATGAAGATGCGTCTCCTGTGGACAACCACTGAAGGATCTGTGCAAACTTGTCCATCATTTCCTTCCTTTGTCGCGCAAGGGATTCCTCGAGAAACATTTTAAAAGGATCTCATGCTCCATCATCTTTCTTCTCGTCCCTCATGAGTTGTTTTCAAGCTTGGTGCGACCGATCTTGAAAAGGCTTGAATGGTTCGAGTCCCAACTTCTTGTACCCAGATCTTGTCGGGGACATGCATGAAGAAAAAAAATATGAAGAGAAGACCACTCTGATACCACTGATCCAGATTAATGAGTGGAACAAAATGAATAACAAATTTAATACAATAAGATAGAGATACAGAGAACAACAATAGATATCGAGTTAACAATAACTTCTATTGAATGAAGAAAATAGGCTGAAACTATAAAACTGCATCACTGAAAACAACTTGCTCGAATGGTGGTAGCTATCTTTGAGAAGAGATGTGGCTACTACATGCATGTGTCTGAGCATAATGATTACAATGAGGCTCTAGAGGCCTTTTTAACATTACTCATGAATTCCAAAACCCTAGACATCCAAAAACCTAACCCTAGGAGATCAAATGCAAAAAATTATGTGGGCCTCGATGGGTAAGTTGGTACCTCAACTTCCCAAGGTTGTAACTTTTGCATATATATATATAGCCTTTCACAGTTTCAATACCTAGAGAAATTAAATGAAATTCTAATCCATGGAAATCTCTCTATTTTGGAAATTAAAAACGTAATTATAACCTCTCCCTCCTCATGGATAAATGAGTAAATTTGTTTCCTTGTTACTATGCTTTACCATTCTTACCAAAATTTAAGGAAATTGGTCTTAAGACATAATTTCCTCCATAGTAAATTTTACATTTCTACCAGAATTTACAGCCTACCAAATTAAGGGGATTCTTCCCAAATTTGTAGGGAATTTAACCCAAACTTAACATAAATGTTTATTAATGCCCAAATAAAATTTTAAGAGCTTTTTTATTTTAATTTAATTAGGAAATTTCATGTTTATTTCCTAATTATTTTTCCTTAATACCTATTTATAATGACTTTTAGTGTTTTTCAATATTTGTGTTACTCTCCTAAATCCCAAACATAGATCTAATACCCTCTAAGTTTTCTGGTAAAATGCTTCATGGCAACTTGGAATAAGTCACTATTATGCAGAAATCAACATCTCTCCTTTTTAGATGCTTAATAAACAATTTAACTATTCATTCATCATTGCCTATGCATGAATTAATTGTGAAACTTAGTCAGCCACAACATTCACTCCCAAAATTGAGCACATGAAGTCACAAGATGAAGTTGTTCACCAACATAAAACTTAGCTGTACCATTTTCACATTCACACCTAAATTTTCAAGGAAATTTTAATGGGAAATTGAACTTATATTGCTATCAAACACAATCTATAACTATCTTTGAATTTAACACTACAGATATTTTAGCAAAATATACTTATCTAGAACTAGAAAATGTTGTAACTATTGAAAGGGGAGCCCTTTTCCACCCAACCATAGGCACAAAAAATACTGGAATGATTTACCATTGGTCACCCCTTAGCTAGATCATGATGCCCTGTGAGATATTCTTCCTTCTATTCAACAATAACTAGGGATGGAGGTTACTTTCCTCTTCCCACAAGAACTTGGAAGACCTGTTTTCTCTCCACAAAGCAAGGGGGTTAGCAATGAGTGCTTCCTTGATCACTCATCTTCTTTGCAACCCTGTTTATCAGTTTGGTTAGAAAACGATTCCCAACAATTCCTATACCCAGAAAAAAATTCATTTTTCAGTTCTCTTCAGAACCAAAGAGATGCACATGCTCTCCCCCTTCAGAAATGGTCATCAAACCCATTCCTTCTGTATCCTCTGTTCTTCCCACAATTTTCCTTACTTTTCTTGCCTTCCCCCGCAATATTTCATGGGTTTATTTCCCAAATTCATGGGTCAGATAAGGAAGTTTCCAGATGGGTATTCTGCCCATCTCCTCATTGACTCTTGAGGTAGACTTCCCAACCACCAGCTTGAATAGTAATTAAATTCTCTGGGTCAAAGGGTTGTTCTGGGTCTGGACAATTTCAATCCAGTAGAGTACTGGTCTGGTAGGGTTCATTTCAACCATTATTGCTTCCCCTCACCATCTCTCTCATGGATCATAATCTACATTGGCAACCCCTTCAATAGTTATGCAAAATCTTCCATTTTATTTAGTAACAAAAATATATACATTACCTTCTATAACAAAAGGTTCATCAATTCCAACATCCACACATAATCAATCTCCCCATAGTCTCTTAGAAATATATATTTATACTTACAAGCTGGGGGAAACAAGGGTATTACATAATCTCATAATTCATGCCTGAGGGCACGTAAGTTTGAGGCTACACTGTAAAACATTCCAAGAGGTCCCTTAATGGAATTTCGAGAAATTTATACTCATTTTGCACGATTTTTTTGCAAGGAATCCAACGATGCACTCATTTTATGCATTTGAGAAACATATATAAAGGTCATTGTAAAATGAAAACATTTGAGCATTAATAAAGAAGGTCTCTATTGGAAGCGAACCCAGAGACGTAGCCCAAATTGGGTAAACTCCATTATACAACTTGTGTATGTGATTTCAGTATTGTTGTTCATTTCCAACTCAATTATTTTCAAGTCATTTTATAATTAACATGGATTTGGATATATAAGTACTTCACATGTAATTTTCATACAATCAAGCAATCATTTTATTTTGATTGTTAAGACTATGTCTCTTATGTATTTAAAATATTAATAAGCATCTAAGGATATTTCAGATCACTTTTTCTATGGGATCTTGATGATGACACTTCTCTAGCACTAGCTTCTTGCTTAGTGTGAGAATCCTTGTTAACTTGTTTATGCAACGTGTTTAAGATATCAATTATCTCCTCTTGGGCCTTCATAATCCTTTCATTATCAACTCTATATCTCTACACTTCCCTATGCATGCTTCTCATAGTGACAAACTCCTACGTATCTGTTCTTGCATTTGAATCTGTCTCAACATTATCCATGCTGACATGCAGACCTATGAACTCTTCCTCATGGATGTAATATCCCTGAGCATATTCCATAACTCTAGTCTTGATATAAGAAGTAAATTTTCTTTTTGTACCTCTAATTCTACAAGAAATGTGCATGTAATAATTACTGTTAGAAATATGCATAGCATAAAACAATTCATCATAGAGAATACATATTACTTATTCATCAATTTATGAAGGACACATTTCACCGAATAAAATTTTGATTCCCTTGAAGTATTCCTCTCTGAAACATATTTCCAACGACTATACTTATGCCTCAATCTGAGTTTTGAGTGCAAAGTTACAACATTTACATGATTCCAATTCCACTCTTTTACTGCTAAAGAAATATATTTATCAATTTCTAGGATATTGTATTGCCAAATTAAAATTTATGGGTAGAAATATGTCTTCTACTCCTTGAGACCTTTCCAATGACTATTTGTTTTCTCAAATCCAAGCTCCGAGCTGAAAGTTATGGTTTGAAGAAGTTTAGGTTGTTTTACCCAATTTATCCATGCATGCTACATGTGACTTATTTCCCTTCATGCGCATTTTTAGGTTCCCATAACCAAAATATTACTTCACCACTAGATTCTATGGGTCATAATATTTCCATCGACTGCTTCTTTGCCCCAAATGGACTTCTAAGCATGGATTTATACCTTCTGGAAGTAAAACTGGTGCCAAAATTTTACCCTCACTATTTTGGCTGTAACTTTCTCATATGAGCTCTGTTTCGCAAACCGTTTAGCTCATTAGACAACTCTTTCCAAGTTATTTTATTTGAGTTGTAGAGACATATTGTACCTTGGTACACTCTCTTCTTGTAATTTTTTATTGGCTAAAAACATCGTTTAGGCCCTCAAAATGCCCCGTAAGTTAATGACCTTCAAAAACCACAAAAAATTGCATAAAACTAATTGTTTTAACACTGTAACAACCATTTAAATTTGAACCGTTGATCTCAAATCACATGTAATATGAGCCGTAGATCCATGCTACATCGACCATCAATGACCAATGTTATCCCTTGGGCGTGCACCCCACCTTTCTCAATCTGCCGACGTGACCATCGACCCATTCCCTTGACAATTGATTTACAATAAAATGCCAAACCGACTGATTCAACCATCCGTCATTGACAGTCAACGATCCCGATTGACCGAAGAACAACTCTCAAATTCTGTCGACGCCCGACCATCAACCATCGATCGATTCTTGGCTGATGTGGAAACTATTGATGGGGAATGACATAAGGATACTGATGTGGCATGTCACATGGATGCTAATGTCATCATCCCCTTTTCCTTCATAGGAAATCAACCACTTCTCTTAGATGAACCAAACAACTTGCTGAGTAGGCCAATGCCCAACCATCTGTGCGTCAGTCATCGATGAATTCTCTTTCTTGATTTAAAAAACTTTTCCAAATCGACTGACACTCGACCAACAACCCATCCACCATCAATGATTGAAAACACTTCGATGGATTCAGACAACCCCCAACTGTCGTGTTGGTTGTGGAGACTGATTATCTTCCTGATTCAGAGGTCTTTGTTTTCAGCCATGCTTATACCCCATGAAGAATTTACACCCAAAAATAATGTACACTCATCCACGCGGGGGGAGTGTAGGGGGGGTTACCCCCCTGCGGGGTCCAGGGGGGATATCCCCCCAGCTGGGGGGTTTGGGGGCAAGCGCCCCCCGAATGAAAAATTGCCTTGTAAATGTATATTGTAATTTCATTGTAAATCTAGACCGTTCATTATAAAGTCGCAGATCTAACAATAGAAGTTATGTTAGGGTTTTTTTCCCCAGAAGGCAAGCCTCTTTTATGAGGGAATGTATTGTGGATATGCATCATTGTTGTGAATAATGTATTCCGAGAGAGGAGACTATGAGATAAAGAAGAGGAAGTTACAACAGGTGTGCTGTAGGTTGTATCCCTTAATTTGTTGATAATAATAAAGGAAGGACTTGGAAATTTCTCTGGTGGATGTAGCCCACACTGGGTGAACCACGCATATCTGTGTCTCTATTGTATTGTGTATCTTTTGTGTTTTATTTCCGCATTTGTTTTATTTTATTTCTCCGCGATCCTATTTTTCTAACAATTGGTATCATAGCGAAAGGTAGCTCATAGGAAAAGAGGGTTCCTAGTTCGAGTGGGAGTAATGGCAGAAGATGGAAAGTTTAGGGTCGAGAAATTTAGTGGCAAAAAATACCAGCTATGGAAGATGCAGATGGAAGATTATTTATATCAGAAGGATCTATTCCTACCATTGGGTGGAATAACAAAGAAGCCAACGACTATGAAGGACGAAGAATGGGAGATTCTTGACATGAAGGCTCTAGGAACGATACGACTAAGCTTGGGAGTATCGGTGGATTTCAATATTTCGAAAGCAAATACAATGAAGGATCTGATGGACGTGTTGGATAAACTGTATGAAAAACCCTTGGCGTCCAATAAGGTATTTATAATGAAGAGATTATTGATTGTGAACATGTCAGAAGGTGGGTCTGTTGCAAATCATTTAAATGAATTTAATACGGTTACTAATCAACTAAGTTATGTAAAAGTGGACTTTGCTGATGAGGTCAGAGCTCTTCTAATCTTGTGCTCATTGCCAGAAAGATGGAATGGCTTGGTCATGGCTGTAAGTAACTCCATCTCTGGTTCAAATATTTTAAAATTTGATGATGTTGTTGGTGTTATCCTTAGTGAGGAAATGCGACAAAAAAGCACAGATGAGACATCAGGTAATGCATTGAACATGGAGAATAGGGGAAGACAAAATGATAGAGGAAAGGGATCAGGGAATCGGGGGAGTTCTAGGAAGGGCATATCCAAATCCAGACTTGGAAAGATAGAGTGTTGGAATTGTGGGAAGAAAGGACATCTGAAGAAAGACTACAGAGCTCCAAAGAAACAAAGAGATGGACAACAGGAGAAAAATCAGGAAGCAAATGTAACAGGTGATGTGTTACAAGATGCTTTGATTATTTCTAAAGATAATATTTCTGAGTCTTAGGTTGTAGATTTAGGGGCTTCATTTCATGCCACACCCCATAGGAAACATTTTCTATATTATTTTCAAGGTGATTTTGGACAAATTCATTTGGGTGATGATGCACCATGCAAAATTGTTGGAATGGGAAAGGTAAAATAAAGCAAAGCAATGGAAACCAATGGTTGTTGAAAGAGGTAAGACATGTTCCAGATCTAAGGAAAAGTCTAATTTCAACAGGGCAGTTGGCAAGTGAAGGTTGTATATCCATATTTACAGATAAGGCATGGAAGGTCACCAAATGATCATTGGTGATATCAAAAGGAGAGAAGGTATGCACATTATATTTATGTACTAGTAATACTGAATCTTCTATCTCTTTAGCTTATATAGGAGTGGATACAACATCATGGCATCATAGGCTTAGACACATGAGTGAGAAGGGGATGCAAATACTTCACAAAATAAATTTATTGCCAGATCTTAAAAAAATTGATTTGGACTTCTGTGAGCATTGTGTTTATGGAAAACAAAAGAGAGTCAGATTTCTCAGAGTCAGAAAAGAAAAGAAGAGTGAAATGTTAGATCTTATGCATACAGATGTATGGGTACCATCTCATGTATCATCTCTTGGTAACTCTCGTTATTATGTTACTTTTAATGGTGATGCAACTAGAAAAACTTGGGTTTATTGCATTTGACAAAAATATGATGTTTTTGATACTTTTAAGAAATGAAAAGCTTTGGTTGAGAATGAGACAGGAAAAAGGTTGAAGTGTCTTAGATCAAATAATGGAGGTGAATATTTCATCAAGGAGTTTGATGATTACTATTCGTACCATGGGATTCGTAGAGAGAAGAAAGTTCCAAGAACACCACAAGAAAATGGTGTGTCAGAAAGGATGAACGAGACAATCATGGAGCGTGCAAGGAGTATGATATTGCATGCTGGTTTTCCCTTACATTTCTGGGCAGATGTTGCAGATACTGCTATTTACTTAATAAACAAAGGACCTTCAAGGTCTTTGGATGGTAGAATTCCAGAGGAGGTATGGATAGGTAAAAGAGTAAATTATTCTTTTTTGAAGACTTTCGAAAATGAAGAATTTGTCCATATTGATAAAGAACATAGAAAAAAGCTTGAGGCAAAATCCAATAACTGTACCTTTATTGGATACGATGTTAATGATTTTGGTTATCGCTTATGGGATTATGAAAATAAAAAAATCATTTGGAGTAGAGATGCCATATTCAAGGAGAAGGTCATGCACAAATATCAGCTGCAGGGAAATAAACATGAAAAAGAAAAACCAGAATACATAGTGCTTGATGAGATCACTGAAAAAGAAATTCCAAAGGAACTAGAAAATCAAAATGTACAACAACAGGAGAAACAGGTACCTCAAACTCCTGCAAGTGTTGTTAGAAGATCTGCCAGGTTAAGTAGACCCCTTGAACGATACTCTCCTTCATTGTATTATTTATTGTTGACTGATTCTGGTGAACCATAATGTTATGAAGAGGCAATGTAGGGAGACACCAAAAAAAAGTGGGAACAAGGCATGAAAGAGGAAATTGACTCCTTGGTAAATAACTGAACTTGGGACTTGGTTCAGTTGCTTGCAGGAAAAAGAGCATTGCAAAATAAATGGGTTTACAAGTTTAAGGAAGAAGATGGAGGAAAATGGTGGTACAAGGCTAGACTTGTTGTAAAGGGGTTTGCACAAAAGAAAGGTATATATTTTGATGAAATATTTTCTCTTGTTGTTAAAATGACTTCAATTAGGACTATTTTAAGTCTTGTGGCAGTAGAAGATTTGCATCTTGAACAATTAGATGTAAAAACAACTTTTCTCCATGGGGATTTGAAGAAAGAGATTTATATGCAACAACCACAGGGGTATGAGGTAAAAGGGAAGGATAATTTGGTATGCAGGTTGAAGAAGAGCTTTTATGGCCTAAAGCAAGCTCCAAGGTAGTGGTATTTGAAGTTTGTCAGGTTGATGACAAAAAAGGGTTATAGTAGATGTCATTCTGATCACTGTGTTTATTTTAAAAAGATAGAAAATGGAAGCTATATTATCTTGCTATTGTATGTAGATGACATGCTTTTTGCAGGGTCTAATATGCATGATATAAATGTGCTCAAGAAGAAATTAGGTAATTCATTTGCGATGAAGGATTTGGGTGCTGCAAAGAAAATCCTTGGTATGAGAATAATAAGAGACAGGAAAAATCACAAATTGACATTATCTCAGGGTGAGTACATAGAGAAGGTGTTGGAGAGGTTTAGAATGAAGAATGAAAAACTAGTTAGTGCACCTTTGGCCAACCATTTAAAATTAACTAAGGAAATGTGTCCCAAGACACATGAGGAGATGAAATGCATGTCCAGGGTCCCTTATTCATCAACAATTGGCAGCTTGATGTATGCGATGGTTTGCACAAGACCATATATTGCACATGTAATGGGAGTTGTGAGCAGGTATATGAAAAATCCAGGTAAAGAACATTGGGAGGCAGTATATTCTCAGGTATTTGAGAGGTAATACTACTCATGCATTATGTTTTGGAGGTCTAGAAACTTTTCTACAGGGATATGTTGATTTAGATATGGCAAGTGATAAAGATAGCAGAAGTAGCACCACATGGTATGCTTTTACTATAGGTGGAGCAACAACAAGTTGGATTTTGAAACTACAAAAGGTTGTTGCACTTTCAACAACAAAAGTAGAGTATGTTGCTACTACAGAGGCTAGTAAAGAAATGATTTGGTTACAGAGGTTTATGGAGGAATTGGGAAAGAAGCAAGAGAATAACATGTTGTACTGTGACATTGAGAGTGCCATTCATCATGCAAATAACTCAACCTTCCATTTGAAGGCTAAGCATATACAACTGAGGTACCATTTCATACAATTCGTCTTGAAATATGGACATTTGAAGTTGGAAAAGATACACACTAGCCAGAATCCCGCAGACATGTTAACAAAGGGAGAAACTAGGGAGAAACTGAGTTCTTGCTCAGTTTCAATTGGTCTTCAAGCATGAATATAAAGATGAGAAATTTTCCACGTCCAATAAAGTTCATAGTCTAGCAGATACAACAACGGTGGAGTTGTTGAGATCAATCTCCAAGTGGGAGATTGTTGGTTGTGGAGCCTGATTATCTTCCTGATTCAAAGGTCTTTGTTTTCAGCCGTGTTTATACCTGATGTGATCCGGATTATTTTCGGCACGAAATGAGAGCGGAGATATAACACATAAATATAATAGAGATAAATCGGAAATAACAAGAGTCACAGATATACAGTAATACACGATTTCTATTAATGAAATAAATGTACAGAGACTGTAAAAATACAGAGTGAAAGACTCGCTGGAATGGTGGCATCTTATCTCTGAGAAGAGATGTGACCACTACTCGCATCCGTGAGAAGATGACTACAATGAGGCTCTAAGGCCTTTTTTACAATAAGCAGGAATGCCAAAAACCCTAGACATCCAAAAACCT
>SNQJ01S0215859.1:0-15531 GCA_010110895.2 Picea sitchensis | reverse complement strand
TTTCTCCTTTTTCATACTTATAATTTTCACTTCTTATTAAATAGCATTTTCTTTTTATAAGTTATAATACTTAAATTCATTTAATATAGCCTTTTCCAAAACTTAAAGCAATATTTGTAATACTCTTTTTTATTTTATTTGAACTTTTTCTCAATGATAACTTTAGATAAAAGTGTTTTCTAACTATTTTATTAAATGGTTTTTTATTAGAAATTTAGATATATAAATTTACATGAAATTATTATTTTTGTTGTTTAAAATCTAGTTTGAAATGTAGAAATAGATTCACCATACTAAAAAACTTTTAAAATAATAAGATTGTATAGAAATAATCACTCAAAATCTAATATATAAATCTAACAATTTTCTATCCAATTTCAAATAAATATCCTAAAAAATAAAAATAAAACCTCATTTCTTAAAACGTTTTTAGAACCAGTCATGCTGATTTTACTTACTGTGTGTTTATTCCACACAATAACTAAAACCTCATTTTACTTTTACTAATTATGAAAACAATCACCAATACTGACGGGGAGGTAGGACTTTCAATTAATTTATTCGTTCTACGACTGGAAGAATACGGTGGTCAGAAAAATGCAGTGGCCGGTGGGAAGAGTACGACGAACATAAAATAACAGTGGCTAGTATCGGGGCTCTCGGGTGGTCTTGTGTACATCAGTTGGTACGAACAGTACGACGGACGAAAAATTCTCGTCTACAGAATTTTGTGGCGATTGTACCTGAAGTGGATATGATGTCGACAGCACAATGATGCCATAATTGTTTTATTTACTTAATTTTAATATTACATTTATTTTTCTATAAATATTTTTTAATAAATGAAATCGTAATAAATATGCTAATGATTTAATATGTTGAAATTGAATACACAGAAACAAATAAATAAATAGATGTTTATAATACTGCAACGCTATAAAACCGGATTAAAAGTTTGAAAGCGATATTATTTCCGTTCAGTTACTCTTCTCACCGTTATTTTTGTTTTTAACTGGCCGCTACTTCCACTAATAATGGTATCGAACGGTTATTTGAATGCCACGTGTGCCACGGTTATTTAATTTATTTATCCCAGAGAAAACTGGAGTCACCCAGTCCTTCACGGGTCTCTGATGTAGAAAGTGACAGACAGAGGAATAATGATTCATCATTGCCGATGTACTCGAAGAGGATCTTGAAAGAAATCTAGACCGTCGACTGTTGGAATCTTCAATATTGGCCGTTGATTATTTTGAATTAAAATAATAAATACCTGTTTTTCATTTCCGCCTAACGAACGATTCACACCAAGCTATGTACAGTAACAACTTCGTCCGTTACTTTTAGCCGTATAACGGCTAAGATCAATCTTCGCTCTGAAGGATTGTTCTGGGCCATCAGATTTTCCTCAAGGCACAGGACATTTAGCCGGTAAGTAAACTGAAAGCGATGAATATTGGTCCAGTTGACCTTTTGGAAGACGTTTGGGTAAACATTACGAACAAGATGTTAACCTGTGAACAAGATCATAAACTAGGTTTAATGATTAAAACATGTGTTTCTTTTATAAGAGGTCCTGGTTCAAATCCAGAAATCATAAGTTTTATCCATTAAAATATATTAAAACATAACTTTCATTTACAAATTAAATATTTTTCCTTATTAAATTTTAATAACTTTAAAATTTCAAGATTTTAATATGATTGTACTTTAATGGATTATGGAGAATTCTTGGAGTGTGAAAGTCAAACATTAGGTAGGGAGTCTTGCATTTGTCCTTATAAACAACACTATATGCTATGCATGGAGGAAAATATGATTTTCATGAGGATTTTGGATTTATTTTGTTTTATCAAATTATTTTTCAAATAATTAGTTAATAAAGTTGATTATGATTTTTATAATATTGAGTATAATTTTAATTGGTCACAAGTTCAAAACCTAAGTAAAAGCTTCAATCTTTTGAGCATCTCCTAAAGTGAGTTGCTTACTAAGGGTAATGAACCATTAAGCCTCTTGAGAGCATTGAACCATTAAGCCTCCTAGATGTCATTTTTACTATCTACTCCAAATCACCTTTAAATTAATTCATTGGCAAAATTGACTATGATCTTTCTTTTACAAAATACCTATAATGGTAATTGGCCCAAGATTTTTTCCTTTTACATGAAGTGCTAATGTAAATAAGGTGTACCATTGTATGATGCTTGTCAACAACAATGGTCTTAATCTAGATAGCAAGGTTGGAGATGATAAACACAAGCATTATATAAGATTGTATAAGTTGAACAAAACGGAAAATCAAAAGTGAATGATAAAACACCAAGCATCATGGAACCCTACATAGAATTGAAAAAAAAAAAATTGAGAGTGAATAGTATTAGGCCCAATAGTGTTTATTTCACATGGATCCTATCCACCACAAGGTGAGTAGATTTGTCTCTTACATCAAGCTAATGACTAGCCACAAGATAGAAAGTTAGGCTCTATTGAAGACCAATACATAATGTTTATTGGCTACCTAGGGAAATCTTACACTACTTGGATTGGGAAATTCACATTATCCTAATCAATAATGGATGAAAGCATATTCATGATACCATATGGTAATGGATGAAGCTTGCTTCCCAACTTTTGCTTAATGGTAGATTATAATCATAATAAGGAAGAGGAGTCTATTATATGGATCTAACTACCTAATCCCTGTGAACAACATCCATTTGAATATGAAGGAAAAATTCATTGATGTCCATGTTGAAGGAACATGTAATGGCAATGAGCTTATTTTATCAAAGTGAAAGAAACTAAACAACTAGAAATAAAAGCTCCAACATGTCCAATCAACAAGGACAACAAGAGATGGTGACTTGTCTTTAGCTACAAGGTCAAATATGCTAGGAGTAAATCCTAACACAACTCCGACAATGAACATATACCTCTTGTTTGTTTCTTTTTGTTGATATTTTTTTTACAACTTTTGCTTAGTGAAAATTGGTATTTAGAGAATTCATATCAAAGAGTTCATAAAACATAATTAAAACAAAGAGATCTCACATATCTTACTAATAGTTATTTAAATCAATTTATCCTTTATATGTATTAAATCCTTTTAACAATTGAACAAAAACTTAGAAGGAATCAAATCATAGAACTCAATACACAAAGTTCCTCTATGTAATTAAATCATTTTGATGATGAAATCAAATGAATACATAAAGACTAAACACACTCTCTTATAATATAATATAAAAGGCTCTGCAAAAATCAAAATATGAACCTAAACTATTTAAATCTTCAAAATTAGCAAATCCGCTAAAATCATAAAACCATATGCACTCTTTGAAATGTATTAAAAATAATTTCTTTATAGCTACATCAATGTTTGTTTCCTAGTCAAAAAAATATAAGTGAAATGTTTATTTTTAAATAAAAATGAGAAAAATGAACTAATAATATTAATATTTTAGTGGATAGGTATATATTCTTCATTAATAACTTAAATTGAAAAAAATTTTACTATATTAACAAGTGTTGTATGGCAGCGTAGTCCTTGCCAGGTTTGAATGGGAATAAATGCACTACTACGGCGGGATTGAGTACATACATGTGGGAAGCAGTTTGAAGTACATGTGGTTTCCATGTAGAATATAGTATTCCCCAATTAGTTTTCCACCGAAATATATAAAATTATTAGTATAAAAGGGTTCTTGGACACAAAATCTAGCATTCCGAATTAGTTTTCATTACATATGTTTGTGGACAAAACAAAAAAATTAGCATTCCCAATTAGTTTTCTTCAAAACAAGGAACAAGTGGACACAAAAGAAATTAGAATTTATGAAATTATAGGTTCCTAGACAACACAAATTACATTTTTTGGATCACAGGTTCTGCCAGTGAGGCTAAAAAAAATGGAGCCTCTGTTTTTTTGTTCTACAAATAGCACCCACATTTTTGTAATATACAAATTGACAAGTGAACTATGAGGACTATTTGAATTAGAACCTTATGTTGATGTAATATACAGTGGACTTGGACCTTGAAATTCTGTGTGAGATGTGGCAATTAGTATGAAGGACAGGTTGTAAGGATGCAAGAAATGACATACACTTTATATGTGTGAGTAGAACAAAAGTAGTGAACACAATTTTATGACATTTATATAAAAAATAAAAAAGCGTGTTACATATTCACGGAAATTTAAAGATATATGTGTGTGTGTGTGTGTGTGTGTGTGTGTGTATTATTGTGAACTATGATATCTCAAATTTGAGTGAGTGATTTATCTCAAATTTAATTTTAAAATTGACCAGCTTGAGAAAAGGGATATGCATCAGGAAAAAAAAAAAAAAAAAAATTGAAATAAAATAAACATAATGTCTTGACATTCAGCATAGCTAAAGATAAAAATCTAGGAGTACATAAATATATAAGGAGACAAAAGAATAGTTTTATTTTGGAATATATGAAAAAAATAGTTTGTTACATATTCACGGAAATTTTAATGCGTTTGTCATAAAGACTAAGATTGGGAACTCTCTGAGACCATAAGAGAAATATGTACAAGAAATGATATTGTGGAAAGAAGTGGAAGGCAGTAGAGTGTGATACTGCTGAGAAGAAGTAGAAATGAGAGGAAGATATTAGTCTTTGGCTATAGATTTCTACAGAGAAAAGGTGGAATAACTAAGATGATAAAGAAAGGACTATCAGTATAGACTTACAACCATGAATTTTTATATAAATATTTTGGTATTTTCTTCTTGATACCTTTCACGGTGGTTTCATAGCCAACCCACTTGAATATTGGATGAATATTGAATTTATAGTGGTGGTACATATAAGTATTTTTTCCTATTTTCTTGTTGATTCCTTTCATCGATGACCCGCTTCAATTCCCTTTCAACCCATTATTCAATGTAACTTCTCAAGGGGATGACGTTGATGTCATTCCGGATTTTAATGAAGAAAAGTCCATTTTCTAATTCATGATCAATAGAAAGGAATTACATGAGCCTGGTAATTCTCCATTCTATGATGAATATTGGACTAGCCGATTGTCCGCGTGTTCTTCATGATATTCAAGAATCTTGTAAAATTTCTCGATGAAAAGGCTTTAAAATTATCAACTTGTTTATTGAAAGATTGCTTGGATAATGATTAAGCTAGGGTCCTGCAAGTCATTGGTCCTTATGGCTAAATCTATTTTGGTCATCTTTGTGAATTGGTCCTTCTGGCTAAATCTATTTTGGTCATCTTTGTGAATAATGTTTCCTTATTTGATATTGCTTGCTCACGTGATTGCACGATGATATAAAGGTTCTTCACCTTCTTTTTCCAACATGCTTCTAATTGAGTGAGTCATTTTCTGGACAGGAGATCATGTTGTCTTTTTGCTGTGTCTTCCATGTTGTTGACATAAAAGGAAAAAGGGATAACCATGTGCAAATAGAAATTTTCTTCATTTTCTAAATCTGTTTGCAGAAGTTGGAGCAAGTTTTGTGCCCTGCTTCCCAGGGAATCCATATTTTTTGATGTTTCCCAGGCCTTAGTAATCAGTTCCATTCTTTTGTTGATATTTTTCTCCACATATCCTTTACAGGATGCGAGGAAGTTGGAGAATCCTTTTAGCTTTTCTATAGGGGTGCAGGGAGTCGCAGGCATGGCTATTGCCAAAGGACTGCCAAGCAATGGCATAGAAAACAAATCTTCCTCTAATTCCTTGATCTGGTCCATTAGTCTGGCATTCTCGGCCTCAATGACTCTAATGGAATCATGAAGAGCATATCTGGTTGCCATGTGAAGTTCAGAGATTTTGGACGCCTGCATATTGGCAAGGTCAAGTTATGAACGATGTTTTCCTTTCTTATTTTTTACATCTCTTTTTTCAATAATTATTTTTTTAGAATCGCTTTAAAAAACAACACTCTGGAATATGAAGGATTCATCTTCGTAAAAAAATTCGGTATCAACTATGTCGATTGGGTAGCCATGCTGAATCACATCTCCCATCTTATCAAGGTTGTAGAATATGCTATCTAGATCAGCATCAAGATCCATGTTTTCAATCTAAATTTTTGGCTCCTCCGCCTCCCCTACAATTATCTTCCCTTCTTATGCATGAGAAGCTTGTGAGAACTATTAATTTTAGGATGAACCTCCTCTGTTTGAAGAACTTTGGGTGGCTTTGTTACTATGGCAAATAGTTGGAGCGATGCTTTGTTACTGTAGTGGTTTTGGTCCTCAGGGCCGAAGATGTTCCTTGTATCTCTATAGAACTATTGTGGAGTTGCTGGCAGTAGTTTATGAAAATGTCGGTTTGGTCCAAACGCTGGTTGAAATGAAGAAATGGAGGGAACAATCTAACCCCTTCAAAATGTTGGTTCAATGCGTACGAATGGAAAATATCCTTGAGCTTTTCGGTCATTAATGAAAATCTCTATGCGTGCTGTATGGTGAGTTGTTAGAAGTAAATCTTAATTATTGGATACTTAGAAGTGCGAAGGTGGCGGTTATGGCGAAGAGCATTTAAGGATTGGAGGTTTCGTGAAGGAACCAAGCTGATGGCATGCAAATGACATTCCATAGTATTTGAAATTAACAATGGGAAGGGATAACAAAAGTCTCCACAAATATTGGTTTAGTGTGCATTAATGGCAGATCTTCTCGAGCCTTACACCCATCAATGACAATTTAGACGGTGTCTGCACGATGAGTTGTTAACATTGAATATTTAGAAACAAGACATATATCTATATCTATATCTATATCTATATCTATATCTATATCTATATCTATATATATATATACAAACATTATTTTTTATTATGGACACGTGCAAAGGTGATGGAGATGGGGAAGAGAAAGCAAGGAAGGAATGGCCAAGTCTAAAACACAGTCCATAGGTTTATAGGAGATGGTGAGGATAGGTGAGTGCTCAACGGTGAAACTGCATTAGTTGAAATTTTTGGCTGCAAAACGCATAGAACGTAAGAGGGAATGATGGTGCAGTTCAGTAGAGGATTTTTATATTTGCGGAATTGTGAGAAAGTGGCTAAGTATGGAAAGTGTGATTTTGTGTAGGCTTTCAGGGAGCATAGCGAAGGGAAGCATGTACAGTCTTTGGATCATGGGTTCTCGGGCTGGAGGGCTCAAAATTGGGCTTCTATTGCTATGTGTCTTAAAAATAGTACCCAGACATCAGTGATATACAAAATGAGAAGAGGACTTGCGGGTTGAACATTGCAGTTCTATTGTTTTATGTCCTCCAAACAACACTCAAAGTTCTATGATACACAAAATGACAGATGGACTGTAGGGCTGGTGGGTCCAAGATGGCGATTGTTTACAGATCAAAGTTCCATGATATACAAATTTTGATATTTCACAATTTGATTGGCTGGCTGGATATTTCACTTGTATCAGTCTGTGTCCTCCAAACAACACTCGAAGTTCCGTGATATACAAATTGACATGCGGAGTTCCATACTAAAATATGAATATTAAATATTGATATTGTACAATTTAATTAAACAAAATTATCAAATGAGTTGCAAGCTTCGAGTCCGTGTCCAATTGTAGATTACCGAAGTTTTGGGCGTAGGATGTATACTATGTAGACGAGGCATGAGAGATGGATGGCGCCAACAAAGGAACCCGTGGCCATAAAATTCGTGAACTATGAAAAGGAATGGCGGTCGGTTGGACTCGTGATGTAGAGATATATATGGAATCCCCGACAATAGACTTGGATTTCCCAAGTTTTGGATGGAATATGTACACTCGAAACACAGTGAATGATAGTTCGATAAGGCGTATCTGGGAATCTGCGGACATAAAATTGGCTAAGGAAACAAAAGTGTTGGGTCAGACTCGTGGTGTATATTTCATAATTCATCTGCAACACCAACTGTGTGGTGACCAAATCAATATGTGTAAAAATGAGGGAAAATGAAATATGCACCTTTATAAAGTATGTACAGATTGCCACTTTTTCAATCGTGGGTTCTCGGGCTAGCGGGTTCAAAATTGGGCCTTTATTGTTATGTTTCCTACAAATAGCACCCAAAGTTCCACGATATAAAAATTGACAAACGGACTCCAAGACCGATGGGTTCAATATTGCGATTGTATACATGTATAGATCACCGAAATTTCAGGTAGAAGAATGTAAATTGCGCACAAGGGTCATGAGAGTTGGATGGCACCCACAAAGGAATCTGCGGGCATAAAATTTGTGAACTATGAAAATGAATGGCAGTCGGTAGGACTCATGATGTAGAGATATAGATGGACATGAAATGTGGACTCCATCATCTAGGAACCCATGAGTATAGACATAGATTATCCAAGTTTTGGATGCAAGATGTATACTTGGAACACTGGGAATAAGAGTTCGATAATGAGTAGTGGTGAACCTGCAGGCATAAAATAGGCTAAGGAAATGAAAGTGATCGATTAGATTCCTGGTGCATATGTCATAATTCATGTGCAACACCAACTGTGTTGTGACCACACTAGTATGTGTACAAAGCAAGGAAAACTAAATATCTACCTTTATAAAGTATGGGCATGATATTTTATAAAGCATGTAGCGATATTGCATTCCATACTTGGCCACTTTCTGGATTGCGGGTTCTCGGGCTAGCGGGATAAAAAATAGGCCTCTATTGTTCCATTTCCTACAAATAGTACCCATAGTTCCGCAATATACAAACTGACAGGCAGACTTGCGAGCTAGCTGAGATTTTATAAAGCATGTACACTTTTTGGATCACAGGTTCTCGGGCTAGCGGGCTCAAAAAACAGGCCTTTATTATTTCATGCGTTACAAATAGCACCCAGAATTCCATGATATACAAATTTACAAGTGGACTTGCAGGCTGGCTGGCTCAAAATTTTAATTTTATTGAGTTCCATGATATATAAACTGATAGAGAAATACATACTGAATATGTACTTTTATAATATATGGACATGACATTTTATAGAGCATGTACAGATCCCTTATTCCATACTTAGCCACTTTTTTGGATCACAGACTTGCGAGCGGGGTGGCTAGCTCAACATTGCACTTCTATTGTCCCATGTCCTCCAAACAACAGTTGGAGTTCCTCGAGATACAAATCCACAGACTGACTCCAGGACTGGTGGGATCAAAATTGAATATGTATTACACATTACATGTGATATCTAATATATATTACATGTAATATGTACAATATGAAACGGGCAAGTGGATGACCAGGCTAGCAATATAAAAGTAAGTAGAAATCTAAACACATGTATCTGCCAGTTCTGGGCCTAGAATTTTTTCGAGGAACGAGTAATCCATACTAAATATGTACTTTCATAAAGTATGGATATCAAATTCTATAGAGCATGTACGGATCCCTCATTCCATACTTGGCCACTTTTTGGATCGTGGGTTCTCGGGCTGCTGGAGTCAAATTGGGCCTATATTGTTCTATGTGTTGCAAACAACACCCAGATGCAATGTACCTCAAAATTCTCATATAATTTTTTTTTTTTCTGTGGTACAATATTTGCTACTCAATTTTGTTTAATCCACTCATGATCCAGGTACTTACACTTTGTTTTTGCTTGCACGACCTTATAACATACTAGCTTAATACACTTGGCTTAAGCTTAATACCCTTGGCTTAATGTCTTACACAAATTTGAATGCAATTATATTCTAATTCTTACTTTATTATAAGGCTTTACTATAATGCATGCACCTACCTATTCTCAAGGATGGGGATTTTAGTCCCTTTGTGTTTAATAGAATCGGAATATTGGATTTTGTGCATGAAATTATGTCTTGGTTTTAAATGCTCATGCACTACCTAACTATGCCAACATCAGTCTTCAAGTCATGACAGGAAAGGTTTTTAAGGATGTTAATAAATGTTTTAGGAAAGGTTTCCAAGTGTTTTCCTTCGATGGTTCTACTTTCGTTATGTTACAACTTGTCCTTCCCATAACAAACTGAACACGATCCTGTTCGCATCATTATTTGCACAACTGAATCTAACTAACCCTCCTCTACTTGCCAGAGTAACGAAATGACAACTTCATGGTTTGGCAGCCGACTAGTTCATTGGACAGTCATAGTTTTACTGTTGGTTTACTTCATATCTCCTGCATTTAGGGTGGAAGATGTACCTGTCAGGAGGAGTTTAAGACTCTTTCCAAGGAAATTAATTAAGGGTCCTATAATCCACAACCCTGATGTCTCTTCCTCCTACTCCTCCCAATCTGGATACGCCAGCTTGCCCTAGTGTAAGGTCTTGTACTTTCCATGCTGTAAAGATTATAATCATGCCTCTTAGGTTTTGGCAGTCTCATTTCTCACTTGTGCCTTCGAAGGGAAGGGCTCTGTATTATGCAACTTCAACAGGGAAAACATCTACCACCTCCATGAGAAACCCTTGGTGTAGTTGACGATAATGCCTGGTAAGTTTTCTCTAAGGGACTGTCGTATTTTGGATTCAAATAGAGTTTATTGTTTTTGGTTGAAGCCAAGAAGAATTTGTTTCCTATACACTTTTCTATGGGTTATAGACTTTCCTTACTCCCATAGAGTCTATGTGTTATTTTTATTTTAGTAGTGACAGTAAAAAGGTTTTCTTACTATAACCATGAGTCACAAAACCTCTACTTCTGAGAATCTATACTTCGAGTTCACTGTGTGTCCCGTGGGTCTATTTTTGGTTTAATCCTTTGTTTAACCTATACTTCGCAACTATAATCTAGAGTGACTCAGAGTAGTTCCGAATAGTTTACACCTTCTTTGTGCTCCAGGAACTAAAGGGTCTAACTGGGTTCTCAAAATGTATATATATATAAATTTCTCCTCTATGACTGGTGCATAATATTTTCCAAAAGATAGTGGCCTAATGGTAATTTATCCCTCGATAGTGTTAGGTTATTCTCCATGAGGGCCTTTATTTTTGAAAAGTATGATACCAATCTTTGCATTCTTCACTTTGTTTGTCAAGGGTTTTTATCAAAAGGTTTCTTGTTTGAATTCGCACTGCTATTGTATTTTGTCAAGGAAAATATTTGACATTCAGTATAAAAGGTTTTCTATGTATTAATGGTGGGGCTCTTAATGTTGCGAGGGTACCCACCAGGAGATTTTGGACTCTTCTCCCCTCTGTCTATGTTGACTATGAAGCAAAGCATGGAAACAAGAGGATGTGGCGTTTCGGCCCTAAGTTAAGTGATCCAACCGCTATGGTTATCATTATTCCTTTTCGAGTGTATAAGTCAATATTTTACTCTGTAACTTTTCTAATGTTTACCTTGTTGGTCATATGCAGGTGTGCCTACTTCATAGTGTGGGTTCTGGCTTCTGTTCATCTTGGCAAAGGTACTCATTTTCCAAAAATGTGATCGTTCAACTTGTTTGCTTAAATCCTGACCTGGAGGTCTCGATTTTGTTCGTAGTTTTTTTTTTTTCTGATGTTAAGAGTAACCTTTGTTCATGCCTTGATTCCCTCTATCAGATAACTAATGGTTTAATCCCATTTTGTTTATCAAGTTCCAATTTATATGTAAGTATGATGGGGGAAACTTGTGAATGAAATTCTTGTTTTCTTTTGTTTAAAAGGACTATTTACCCCAACGGAATCATTACTAGAGGTCTCGCATCTTCCGACTCTACATGTTCGTATATGTTTGTTTTCGACTGGTTGCATCTTCAGCAAGAATTGCATCACTCTGTGATTTCTGAGAATGCGAAGCGATTTAATAAAAAAATGCTTTGTTTCCTTTCTGCGCACAACATATATAAGATATGTAGTAACAAGTTGTCTATCTGCTTCCTATTGTATTATCCTAGCATGATTATATCATCCAAGAAATAGGGTGATCTTACGTTCGTTCCCCTATGCTTCATCATTCTCGTTTGTAAAAAGGATTATGTTTATAGTTTGAAACGTTCATATACATATAATAGTTATGTTCGTGCATTGATATATATATTTGACTGTATTTAAAGTTTGAGACATATAGGTGCATAGGGTGGTTATGTTCGTTCATTGACGCATATTCGACTCTGTTTAAAGTTTGAAATATATATATATATATATACGCATATAATTATCCATGTTCGTTCATTCGACTCTGTTAAAGTTTAAAACATATATACGCATATAATGGCTTTGTTTGTTCATTTGACTCTGTTAAAGTTGAAACATATATACGTGTATAATGACTCTGTTCGTTCATTCGACTCTGTTAAAGTTTGAAACATATATAGATGCATATAATGACTATGTTCATTCATTCAAATCTGTTATAGTTTGAAACATATATAGACACATATAATAGCTCTATTCATTCATTGATACCTATTCAATCCTGTTTAAAATTTGATTCTGGAAATCAATCTACATAAAAATCCTATAGTCTATTCATTAAATTTCAAATAGTCTTTGTTTAGGTTCTTGCATACATACCAGTGTTAAGGATCTCATTATAAAAATAACCATTTCATTCCACAGAGGTAGGATACTAAGTATTTAGGTACAGAAAAGACTTACAATAGTTACATGATCATTAAAAAAAAACAGATACTAGAAATTTTTCATATAACGATAACATGTACAGTATCTTCAATATAAAAATCATTCAGACATATAGAGTTTAGAGTGCATATCTGAACTAGGCTTGCAGTGAAAACAAAGGGAATAGCCATTTTCCTCCCAACCGTAGAATCGAGCAGCCACAATTACTTGCCCAATTCACCCCCTCGCCTGACCATGAGTCCATAAGGGAGAACTTGGAAAATCCCTCTACAACACTGTCCTTCAATTCAGTCCCCTTTTTTCCTTGCCTCACACCCTTCCATTCTTCATAACAGCAAGAGAAAAATAAAAAGAACCAAAAAAAACTTTTCCCCAGCATACTTAGCAGCATCTTGCCTCCTCACATATGCTTATTTGTAACTTGCCTAGGTCTTTTTTCCTTCTTTGGAATTTTTGTAGCTTCCTAAATCCCTGATTTTCAGGGGCTACCAATGGACAAACAATTAATTTTCCACTTGTACAAATCATCCCAGGGGTAGTTCCAACATGTTCCCCACTCATGGAGTCATGGTCAACTACTTTTAACATGGTTGTTCCATTTGTCTTCCTGTAATTAATATAAAATATTATGTTTTCAAACAAGTGTCATTGTCAAATATTTAGTTGGGTCAAATCAGAGTCCTCCCCAACAGTCATAATAATTTATTACAATTAACAAATTCAAAATTTGGAATTTCCATAAATGGCAAAATTTTTCCAAACTCGAATTTACCAAAAATGGAATAATTTCCCAGAAATTTAAATTTCCAAATTATTTTATTTTGGGGGATGTCACATACTTTCCCCCTTAAGTAAAACATTGTCCTTAGTTTTCATTCCTTTCTTGGAACAAGATTGGATGAGATTTCCGCATATCTCCCTCCAATTCCCAAGTGGCCTCCTCAGGACTAAAGTGCTTCCATTGCACCTTTACCTGAGCGACGACTCTGTTCTAAAGTGCTATTTCTCTCTAGTCCAAAATGCGTAGGGGTTCCACCTGGAATTCACCTTCTGGTTCCACGAGTCCAATTCAAGCTAGTATCTCGAAGGGCCCACAGAACCTGGGTGCCAGATTGGCGTAGTTTCCTAGCTTCACTGAGCTTTTTCGGGATTTGACCTTCAAGTATACATGGTCTCCCGCTTGAAACTCTAAGTGTCTTATTTTCAGATCTGCATAGCTCTTCTGTCTGTCATGTGCTTCCTTCAAATTTTGTTGTACCTTTCTTACCATGTTCTCAATTTCTTGGAGAATTTCTGGTCTAGCCATGAGTCTGTCAGTCGGGTTATCCCAACTAATTGGAGTCATACACTTTCTGTCGTACAATACTTCGAAAGGGCTCAACTTTGATGAAGTTTGGTACCCATTGTTATATGCAAATTCTACCAAGTGTATATAATCCTCCCACTTGTTTGGTTTTGTTCTTACGTATATGCATAGCATATCCTCTATGATTTGGTTTGTCCTTTCGGTTTGTCCATCCGTTTGTGGATGATAACTTGTACTAAAATTCAAGTTGGTATTGAGCCCTGCAAACAATTCCTTCCAAAAAGCGGATGTGAATTTTAATTCTCTATCTGAAATCACTATTTTAGGAATACCATGCAGTCTGAAGATTTCTTTCATGAATATTTCAGCGATGTTTATAGCTTTAAAAGTAGACTTTACAGGAATAAAGTGTGTAAACTTACTGAGTTTATCGATCACAACCATGATGGAGTCATTTTGTTTCTAAGTTTTAGGCAAACCTGTTATATAGTCGAGTGATATAGTCTCCCATTTCCATTCTAGTACTGGTAATCACTGTAAGAGGCTGATTGGATGCTGGTGTTCAGCCTTAACCTGCTGACAATCTTGGCACCTAGCCAAGTATTCCGCTATTTAGCCCTTCATATTAGGCCAATAAAATAGTTTCCTAAGTGTTGTTATCATTTTCTGGTAGCCTGGGTGGCCAGAGTACAGCTTCTTATGCACTTCATCCAAGATTTTTAATTTTAACTCTGTTGAATCTGGTATGTAAAGTCTGTTTTTAAATCGTAGCATCCCTTTCTCATCAATAAGTAGGTCTGGTTTATTTTAGTTCGCGGTATTATTTGGTAGTTCTTTCGTTATTTTAGTATAATTTTTGTCATCAACCCCTACCATCTTTATTCTTTCTTCCATATCACTAACTGCCCTACTAATATTCATCTCAAATAATCCATGGATTCTTCTACTTAGAGCATCTGCTACTTTGTTTTCCTTACCCTTGATATGTCTAACCTCGAAGTCGAATTTTCTTAAGAAGGCTAACCACCATTCTTGCCTTGTGTTAAGATTTGGTTGGTTAAACAGATATTTCACCCCACTGTTGTCCGTTAATAATAGGAATCTTCTGCCCATTATGTAGTGTCGCCACATCTTTAAGGCATGTATTACTACTGCCAATTCTAAGTCATGCATGACGTAATTGTGCTCATGTTCTTTTAATTTCTGGGACTCATAACAAATAACATGTCCTTCCTGGGTTAGGACACCACCTAGCCCTTCTTTACTTGCATCAACACATACGATGAAGTCTTTATCTGGGTCCGCTACTTTTAATATGGGTGTCATTGTCAATAATTCCTTTAGTTTGTAGAAGTTGTCTTGACATTTCTCTGACCAGGTAAACCTAGTTCCTTTCTTTTGTAATGATGTGATAGGGTAGGCTATCTTGGAAAACCCTTCTATAAACCTGTGGTAGTATCCAGTGATTCCCATGAACGACCATATATCTGCTACATCTTTAGGTACCAACCATTCCATAATGGCTTTCATCTTTTTCGGGTCTACGACAATTCCCTCTGCTGAAATTACATGTCCAAGATATTGTATTTCTTTCTGATAGAAATCACACTTGTCGAAATTGGCGTACAGTTTGTGCTTCCTTAACGTTTGCAGAACTATTCTTAGGTGTTCCTCATGTTCCTCCTCCAT
>SNQJ01S0215858.1:0-11034 GCA_010110895.2 Picea sitchensis | reverse complement strand
TCACATTGAATCCATAGTTTTTGGAATTTCTACATGGTATCAGAGCACTAGGAATCACACGAGTAAAGAAGAAATTGATTTTTTGTTGAACAATATTCAAATTTACAGGTACTTTCTTTGGAGCTGTAAGAGGATCAAGATGTCGTTCAATGGATTAAGACTCGAATATGAAATTGATGGCAGCTCAAATTATATTTCATGGAAAGACAATATGGAGGTAGTTTTGGAGGATAACGGGTTGAAAGAATTCATCGACAGTGAAATTTCCAAGCCCGCGGCAACAGACACCCAAAATCTTGAGGCACGGAAGAAGAAGGTTGCGAAGGCGAGGAGGATCTTATTGGAGGGAGTATGAGACCATATTCTCTCAATTATCCATGGCAAGGTGACTCCATTTTCAATGTGGAAGGCCTTGACGGATCTATTTCAAAACAATAGTGACCACAAAAAATTGGCACTCAAAGACAAGCTCAGGAAAATCAAAATGGAGAAAGGCAACACAATTCCAAAATACGTAACCAAGTTCATCCAATTCCTTGATGATATTGGGAGTGCTAGGGTTACTGTAAGTGATGATGACTTGGTGGACCTAGCCCTTCTAGGCCTCCCTAAGAGCTGGCATAGTTACCAGGACTCTGTGAATGGGAGGGAGAAGTTACCAGATTGGGAGTGACTTTGGTCGGATTTGGCACAAGAAGAGTTTAGGTGGAATACCAGGGATGGAACCTCATCCAAGACAGATGATGAGGAAAATTGTTCTTTGGATGGTAAGGAAAAGAAGGGGAATGGGAAGAAGTCCTATTCTAAATTTGAGACTGACAAAGAAGACAAGAAGCGTGACATGTCTAGAGTGAAATGTTTTCACTTTCATGAACATGGACACTATGTCACAAATTATCCACACAAGAAGAAGAACAACAAGAAGGCTCTAGGAGATGCAACGGGTGAGGCTTTGGCCACACAGTTCAATTTGGACTTCTCACTCATCGCATGCATGGTGTCGAATTTGATGGGATCAGTGTGGTACTTGGATAGTGGAGCATCTTTCCACATGACAGAAGACAAATAACATTTTAGTAGCTTGGAGGAGAAGGATCTTCAGATGCACATCGAAATGGGTGATGATGGGAGGTATAGCACTACTGAGATTGGTACATTTACTTTCCAATGACAGACAGGTAAAACCTTTTCATTAAAAGATGTCATGCATGTACCAATATTGAAAAGGAATTTAGTTTTAGTTGCTATGTTGGAAGATCATGGATATGATGCAGTTTTCAGTGAAGGGAAGGTTTTCCTTCATCATAAATCCATAGGACAAACAAAGAAGATTGGGTTTCATGTGAAGAACCTCTACAAACTTGATGTAGATGGTAGCACAACATTTATGGGTAAATAAGACAGTGTGGTGAGCCGGGATGAAGATGAGTTATGGCATAGGAGATTGGGCCATCTACACCACGGTGCTTTGAAGATCATGCAACAGATTTCTATAGGTCTTCCAAAGGGTACTCTTGCGCAGATAGAAAAATTCAAGGGATGTATCATGGGGAAGTACAAAGGACAATTTTCATGAGAAGGAGAACTGAGCAGAAAAAATCCTTGAGAGAGTTCACTCAGACATGTGTGGACCATTCTCAATAGCTTCCACAACAAAACACAGGTATTATGTGATTTTTGTTGATGATTTTCTAGAAAGTGTTAGATCTACTTCATGCAGAAGAAAGATCATACATTCTCAAAGTTTTGTGAATTCAAAGAACTGGTAGAGAAAGATACAGGGAAGAAGGTGAAGGCTCTAAGGAGAGACAATGGTGGTGAGTACATATCTAATGAATTCAAGAACTTATGTGCCAAACAAGAATGGGTTTGCAGAAAGAAAGAATAGAACAATTGTGAGAGAAACATGAGCTATGTTACATGATCAAGGCCTACCATTGCATATGTGGGAAGAGGCATGCAACATAGCGGTATTTGTGCAAAACCGTAGTCCTCATCGGATACTTGGCATGAGTACACTAGAGGAGGATTTTATTGGTAAGAAACCTGATGTTTCATATTTTAAAAATTTTGGCTCAATTGTCTATTTCCATGTGACCAAAGATGCTAGGAAGAAGCTAGAACCAACTATAGAGATTGGGATATTTGTGGGGTACACTGATACTCCCCACAACTATCGGGTGTATTTTCCAGCTAACAAGATGATAGTTGTCAAGAGGGATGTTAAATTTGATGAGGAGAAAGCCATGCGATTGTCCCTTGAGAGGGAGCTTGATTTTCATGTAGAGAAGGAACTCTTAGTTCCAAAGGATGAACCTCAAGATGTGGAGCAGTCACATGCAGAGGATCATGGAGTGGAGAAAACCACTCATGCAGAGTCATCCACTAGAGATGGTAGGAAGCACACCATAGAAGCTAAAAGATTGAAGCTAGATGCATCAGAACATGTAGGAGCACCTACATCATAGCACAGGCAGAGACAATTCCCAAGCAAGTATAATGAATACATGGCTCTTATGAGTGAGTTTATTGTGACAAAACCATCTTCCTTTGAGGAAGCAGTGCAGCAACCAACATGGGTTGACGCCATGATTGAGGAGTATGACTCCATCATCAGGAACAATGCATGGGAAGTTGTCCCAAGACCAGTCCAGAAGTCAGTGGTTGGATCCAGATGGATCTACAAGGTGAAGAAAGCATCATATGGGAGTGTGGAGAAACACAAAGCTAGATTTGTGGCCCGGGGGTTCTCACAGGTGGACAGGATTGACTATGAGGAGACTTTTGCACCATTTGCAAGGTACTCATCGATTAGATCTATCCTTGCACTCTCAACACAAATGGGGTGGAAGATACATAAAATGGATGTAAAGACAACATTTCTCAATGGAGTTATTAAGGAATAAGTGTACATTGAGTAACCAAAAGGTTTTGAGACCTTTCATAGGGAGTCACATGTGTGCAGACTCACGATAGCACTGTATGGGCTAAAGCACACACCTCATGCTTGGTATACCTGGATCGACGACTATTTCATTGGGTTTGGCTTCACAAAGAGTGAAGCAGATGTGAACCTATACCAGGTTGTGGTTGATGGTAAGATTTTGATTATTGTACTTTATGTTGATGATCTTATTCTGACAAGTGATGAGCAGCTCATAACTTCTTTCAAAGAGGATCTTGCAAGAGAATTTGAGATGAAGGATATGGGGCTCTTGCATTATTTCCTTGGCTTGGAAATATGGCAAAGAGATGGGGATCTATTTTTATCTCAAGGCAAGTATGCCAAAGAGATTTTGAGGAAGTTCCACATGGAGAGCATCAAACCCATGGAGACTCCTCTTGCAGGAAACTGGAGGAAGGAGGATGTTACTTCAGGAGAGGTAGTTGATGCTACTGTTTATAGGAAGCTAGTGGTTTCACTCATGTACTTGGTGAACACATGACCAGACATATGCTACATAGTTAACCAACTTAGTCAAGCTATGGTTAAGCCTACCAAGATCTTTTGGAAGGCGGGGGAGCATGTCTTGAAATATCTTAGGGGCACTACAGAGTATGGATTATGGTACATACAAATAGAGGGAGTGAAGATTCAAGGCTTCACCGATGCAGATTGGGTAGGCAGTCCATCAAAAAAGAAGAGCACATCAAGAGGCATCTTCAACATAGGATTAGCAATAGTTTCTTGGTACAACAGGAAGCAAAGATTAGTTGCACTCAATTCAGCCGAGGCAGAGTACATGGTAGCGAGTCAAGATGCCTATGAGGCCATCTGGATGAGGAAGATACTTGTTGGTTTTCTTGGTCATTAGATGGATCTGATGGTGATACAATGTGACAACCAAAGTTGCATAAAACTCTCGGTGAATCCGATATTCCATGACAGGTTGAAGCATATTGATATCCAATACCATCATCTCAGAGATTGTGTTCACAGGCGCATTATGTTCTTGCAGTACATTCCCACAGAGGATCAGGATATAGATATCTTGACGAAGGTGATCTCCAAGAGGAAATTCAAATACCACAGAGGCAAGATCAAGGTTGTTGATAATCCTTTTCTTGTTTAGAGGGAGTGTTGAAAAGTCAACAAGAAATGTGTGTCTAATTTATTTTCTCTTAAATAAATTGGACAATAAATTGTAATCTTATCTCATAATCACTTGTAATAGTTAACTGAGTGTGATAGACTCAATTAGCTCATGTATTTCTAGTAGAGGGTAGTTGGTGAGGCATGAGCATAATCAGTTAACTCACTTTCATAAGTTAAATTTAGTTTAACTATTTCTAACTGAAGATGAACTAGTGATATGTCAAGTGAATTAAATCAGATTTAATTCACATGCAGTTGATCTGTCAAGTAACTGTTGATTTACTATGAAGACCCACTTGAGACTGAGTTTAAAAGGGAACTTAACTATCAATTGTAATATAGACGAAGTGTGATAATCTCAAGAGAGATTAAGCATTGTATTGTTTCATGATTCCTTGGTTAATATATATACACTAGAGATAGAGGGGTTTTGTGAGCACAGTTGTTGCTTTCCCCAGGAAAGATATTGTGTTATGATTTGCTTCTTTATTTTACTTGGATGTGTCGACTGGGTAAGTATATGCCCAAGATCAACCTTAGTCAACTCATATAAAGCAACAACAAACACTTTCTGTTCTTTTGGTGAGTTTTAATCTATAGAAATGGAAGGAGAAAGACTGATACGAGAGGAAGGCGAAGGATAGGGCAGTAGATTCAGTAGAAATCAGAGTGTGAGTCCAGTAACACGCGCTCACATTCCAAGGAGGGTGAGGTTGAGCCCCCAACATGTTCTTTGGTTGGATCCTGATGGGCGATTGTACCATGGAGAAAGACCTCGTCGCATAACCATTTCGGCGAAGCATATAAATGTGAGTAGGGAGTGCTCAATTTTCTTGAACAAGTTTGAAATAAATGAGGAGGTTCGTCCACTCCAATGCGAACACCTCTTCCATGCAACATGCTTAACGAAGTGGTTCTCACATCAGGGAAATTCTTTTCCATACCAAAATACTTGTCCACTATGTCACCGACGTCATTGAGATCAAGAAATTCATATCTCCTTTTAAATTGTCCAACTTCATGCATTTAGTTTGACATTTGTTATTCTTCACCTTATCTTGGTTTTATGCGTCACATTTAATTTTATTACAATTCTCTTCAAAGTTCTCTTGATTTGATTTTAAGAGTATTACATTATGTTCTTATAAATGCCTATAATTAACAATCCAAACTTTGTCATCCTATCAATGTTTGAAATTGACAATAATTGTTATGCTTTAAGAAAAATAATCTTTTTAGCTCTTCAAATTAACACAATATCTCTACTAACTAATATTTTCATTATATATAGCATGGATAGAATTGTCTAGTGAGATATTTAGTATGAAATTTGAGATATTCCATTTAATTGGATTTTTTTTATTGGAGAAGAAAATCACAACTTCATATTCATAATATAGAAAATAGGTTGCATTATCCTGACCCTAACATCTACGAACATGATCCTCGGTACATCTAATAAACAAATGTTAATAATACATATTAGTGTACATTTCGTTGTACCATTAAAAAATAGTTCTTGATCCTACTTTTTGCCTTTTCATATTTTTAACCCCAGGCATACACTTTTCATTAATGTGAAAGGTTTGATGTTCTCCTTAATGTCATATTATAACATTTTATTAAAAAATGGATGCATGTGAAAAAGAAAAAAGTGAAATGGTGGTTTCAAACACAGGGGGTTGGGTATTTTCCCATGGTATTTTCTCATAGTATTTGGAAAAATAAAACAAAAGAGGGGTTAGGTCCCTAACAATATATTTATTACATCGAAATATATTATTCTACCTACATGAGGGTTTAGGTCCCTAACAATATATTTATTACATTGAAATATATTATTCTACCTACATGAGGGGTTAGGTCCCTAACAATAGTAAAGGTCAATATTAATAAGGCCTAGCAATAAGGAAGAATAAATCCAATGTAAGAAGATCTAATAGAAGCTTCCGCTTTTAGAAGGATCTTCCTCTAGATGGTTATTTTGATAGACATATTTAGTATAAATAAGAGTCGAGGGTATGAGAATTTTTTTATTGAATATTATTGTAATAGAGCTTTTCTCTGCTGGAGGTTTCCTCCTCAAAGAGGCAAGTGAACATTTCTCTCAGTAATCAAAGTGCTCTTTCTGGTGTTATTCTGGTATCATTTTGGTATTATTGTGGTGTTGTTCTGGTTATATTGTTGTTCATCTTCCATTTCTATCTATTTATTTATGTTCTTCATACTTTTTATATCTAGAATATTACAAGTGGTATCAGATCACCTTCCTCGACAGAAAATTGTGGGTTAATTTTTTTCCAGGGTAGAGACGTATTCTAACATCTTTAAGCTACAAAGATTTGTCATTACACACATAAACCCATGGTCAAGGATTCATACATGCAGGAAATACAAATGGTGCTTAAGTGCACATCTGTTGGCCACCCTTGTAATCCCTGTTCGTACCCCTTCGAGTGGTAGTGCATCAGACAACACCTATATAGGATCGACCTAGATCTCCTGAATCCCTCAATATATAAAATGATTAGTCGCCTGACTGCTATAGTTCCACCGAGAACAACACTTAGGAATATACTCTCTAGTACCTGGGTAGTTGGGTAGTATGAGTAAGGGCATGGTATAGCCTCTTTAGTTGGTGCCTCAAGATATTGGGTCGAGTACTATTGTTGGACCCCACATGTATATCAGAGAGCTATAGCATAGGGAAAACCGTTGTTTTTAGAACCCTTAAATACCTAACCTTTGGGACAGAAACAAAACATACAATATCTATTGCGGTGCAACTGTGTCTCCTACATTTGAGTTGCAAAATTACTACACATTTCTTTTCATTTACTACACATTTCTTCCTGTTAAGCATTTGGCCATTTCATCACTACAGTATTCTTCAGATCGGAGTATAACTCCATAGGAGTAAAAAAAACAAAAATGATTCTAGATCCTGTTGGCACCATTATTTGAGACCTATTCCATTGGATTTCTCTCTTCTCCCTTATCGCATTCATACCTATCATTTTTCAGCAATTGTTTTTTGTGGACCCGACCCCCTTCCAACACCCTTATTTGGGATTTACCCCATTGGATTCAACTCATCACCCTGATCATTTTGATACACTTCACACATAACCCATTTTATGTGTGGTACCACTCACCCCTTTTCGTGTTCCCTCATCATCATGGCCCATACCCATAGACAAGACTTGGAATCTCTCTTCACTACCTTTCATACCGAAGCTAAAACTTCCTCTCATTCCCATAATTTTGAGCCCCATCACTATCAGTGTGACCTACGCCTTCCACATGTGGAAGTGACCAAATTTGATGGATCGGATCACACTGGCTCAGTAACTAAAATGGAACATTATTTCTCTTTGTATGACATTACAGATGAGTTGGCAAAACTCCTGTATGGTGTTATCCATCTAGATAAAGAACGTTGGCAATTGTGCCAAAGGAGAAAAAATGCCCGCCAAGGGTATGTGTCTTGGAAACACTTTGTGGAAGAGCTTTATGAATGCTTTGAAACTAAAACCAACCATTTAGGTTGTTTGAAAAAGTTGAAACAATCTGGCATAGTGGAGTACTTTATAGAGCGACTGGATTTTCATATAGAGGGAATGTCTGATGCTTTTTTCCAAGAATTTTTTATTAGTGGCCTCAAGGATGAGATTCATGATCATGTCCTCATGGATCTGCCTTAGAGTTGGGTGGATGCTACTAAAATATTTAAGGAAGAACAACATGTTGTCTCTTCTCAAAATCGTAAACCTTCCTTTATTCCTCACAAGAAACCAGTCACTTATGCTCCTCCTTCTACTCCACTAAAGATCCATAAATTGACCAGGGACGAAATGGATGAATGCCAACTCAAAGGCCTTTGTTATAATTGTGATCAAAAATATTTTCTGAGACTCAAGTGCAAGGAACAAAAGTTGTTTATGGCCATCTCGGAGGATGTTTCAGAAGAGGATGTTGAGGCTCCCCTTGTGTCTGTTTCACCTAAACCCACTGACATAGCCCCTCCCTTAGATCCTCCCGAAGTAGAACTAGTCATTTTCCTAAATGTTATCACTGGCTTCTTTGCTCCCCAAACCTTCAAGTAAATTGCTTACATCAAGCATAGGAAGGTCATCATTCTTGTTGATAGTGGAATCACGCATAATTTTATTCATTGCCACATTGCCCAAGAAACTAATTTCTATATCATTGCAGTCAATAATTTCCAAATCACGATTGCCAATAGTGGGTCCATGAAATGTGGAGGGCGTTGTGAAAATTTGTGTCTCAAAATTGTTGAATACCATCTGAAATGTCATATATTTTCTATCGACATGGGCAGTTGTTACATTGTGTTGGGTGCATAATGGATAAGGAATTTGGGTCCCATTCTCATGGATTTTAAGGAATTAACCATGCAATTCGACCACGAGGGACAGCAATATAATTTCCAAGGAATCACTGCCAGTCCCCTGGAGATAATTAGTTCCCAATGCATGGAAAAGTTTCTCAAAAAAGGTCATTCTAGAATTATTGCCCAACTTCATGCCATACAAGCCACTAAGACACCCTTTGTGCTATAGGACCTCCAATCCATCCTCTCTAAACATCAAGTTGTTTTTTCCACTCCCCATGGACTCCCTCCTTCCTGTGGTTTCATGATCATTCCATTCCCCTTGTCCCATGAAGCCTTCCTCCCAATATTCGTCCCTATCGTCACATGTTTTCCCAAAAAAATGAAATTGAGAAAATGGTTCAAGAAATACTCAACGCAAGTGTTATCTACCCTAGTACAAGCCCCTACTCTTCTCTTTTGGTCATGGTCCTTAAGAAAGAAGGTTCTTGGCACATGTGTCCTAACATCCGCTTCCTCAACAAACTCACCATTAAAGACAAATTGCCCATTCCTGTCATTGATGACCTCTTGGATGAATTGAGTGGCACCCAATTCTTTACTAAACTTGATCTTTGTTTGAGCTACCACTAGATCCATATGAAAGAGGAAGACATTCCTAATACTACCTTTAGAACTCATGAGGGCCACTATGAGTTTTTGGTCATGCCCTTTGGCTTGTGTAACACTACCTCCACTTTCCAAAGCCTCATGAATCACATCTTCCATCCTTTTCTCTTTCATTTTGTGTTAGTTTTCTTTGATAATATCCTCATCTATAGAAAAACTTGGACATACCATCTTGCTCATGTAGATTGAGTTCTCCATCTACTCTATCAGCACCAACTTTTCCTCAAACAATCTAAATGTTCTTTTGGTGCCTCGAAAGTTGAGTACTTAGGTCATCTTGTGGGCAAGGCCGACATCAGGGTGGATCCTAAAAAGATTGAAGTTATGTAAGATTGGACTCACCCAAAGACTCTCAAAAGCTTGTGGGGATTTCTGGGTTTAACAAGTTATTATCACAAGCTTGTTAAGAATTATGGAAATATTGCAACACCTCTCACTGCACTCCTTAAAAAGAATTATTTCACTTGGACTTTGTGAGCTGCTCAGGATTTTCCAACATTGAATATGGCCATGTGCACCATTCTAGTCCTGGACATTTATGATTTCACAAAGACCATTTTCCTAGAATGTGATGCTTCCAGGAAAGGAATTGGTGTTGTCCTTATACAAGAGGGTCATCATTTGGCCTTTACCAACAAACAACTATCCGAGAGGAATTTGGGAAAATCAATCTATGAAAAGGAAATGTTGGCTATTGTGCATGTCGTGGATCTTTGGTGCACTTATCTATTTGGGAAACACTTCCAAATTGAGACAGATCATCAAAGCCTTAAGTATTTTCTGGAACAACACCTTTCATCCCTCGAGCAACAAAAATGGGTGACTAATATCTTTGGATATGATTATGAGATCATTTACAAGAAAGGAAAATACAATGTGGTTGTTGATGCACTTTCCCAAAAATATGATGATGAAGGGTCCCTTTTTTCTCTCTTATTCATTGTACTAGATTGGCTCCAAGTTGTTTTCCAGGAATGGCTACACGATCCCAAAAGTTTGCATCTGATACAAGAATTTCAGTCCAATTCTTTAGTTTCCCCATGGTACTCTTAGCTCAATGAGGAGATTTGATACAATTGTGTGTATTTAATTAAACAGTCAAAAATTAAATCCACAATACCTTCTGAGCTTCATGCTACACCCACAACTGGGCACTCTGCGTTTACCAAAACCTATGACCGGGTTAAATGTTCTTTTTTTTGGGATGGTATGAAACAAGACGTTCATAGTTTTGTGGATGAATGTCATGTGTTTCAATGCCACAAGGCTGAAAAAATCAAATCTCCGGGCACACTCCAACCTCTTTTGATTCCACTTGTATTTGGCAGGATATCTCTATGGACTTTGTTGTAGCCTTACCTAAATCGGGAAATAAATCAATCATTATGGTGGTAGTTGATCATCTTTCGAATGGTGCTCATTTATGTGCTCTTCAACACCCATTTACAACATCCACTGTGGATCAAATTTTCATGGATAAGGTCTTCAAGCTTCACGACATGCCACATTCTATTGTTTCTGATCGCGACCCAACTTTCACTAGCAATTTTTTGCAAGAATTGTTCAAGCTACAAGGCACCCAATTGCATCTCAACACAACTTATCATCCCCATATTGATGGCCAAATTGAAGTTGTCAACAAATGTTTAGAAACATATTTGAGATGTTTTGCATCGAAAAGGAAAGATCAGTGCTGTTTGCACTCTTCTCGTCGCTGTGTGAGAAAAAAGTGAGTGCTTACATGCCTAGTTGGGCTCTGCTAGTCATGACAGCTGTATGGTAAAATGTTAGAAAGAAAACAACAAAACTATTAACAAGAATTAAACAAAAACCAAATAGAACTATGAGCATAGGAACAAAAATAAAAACAAATGAAAATGGACCAATATCACCAATATATAAGCTGGTCTGATTG
>SNQJ01S0215857.1:0-15532 GCA_010110895.2 Picea sitchensis | reverse complement strand
TTGTAGACCAGAGTTTGGATTTTAGTGCGGTGGCGACCGTTAGAAAGCTCGTGGTGAGGAGTGCCTAGTGGAGATCCCGGAATTAAGATTTGAGAGAGTTAGGAAAAACAAAAATTTGATGCCCCATCCCTAGAAAGGGTATTTAGGGGTTGGGCGTGTTACATTATGGCATTGACCTGGGAATTTTTTGAACAACAAGGATTCATATTGGTGCATTTTTCAACAAAACCCATGTGATAGTTTTATTGCGAAGCTACACTGATATCTCGATCATGGAGGTGGCTACTGAATTGAATTCTAGCTACAAAAGTCGAAATCACAAACTATCATTAGAAAAGAAAGCACAATATTCTTCAATCCATTAAAAATGAAGGGGAAAGTGACATTAATCAACCACTAAAGCATAGGGATATGTATAATGATGTTTTTGCAAGAAATAATGGTAAAATGGGGTATTCAATGAGTGAAAGAAATTTGACCAAAAGGATGAGTAGGGATGATAAAAATGGTGAGTATATTCTCCACACCTGAAGGCTTGCATGTCCTCATTCAGAACATGTTAAGTACTTGATATGTGGTTCTTTTTCTGGTATGCTCATCATTCATGTGCATTTGGTGGCACATAAAACATATTTGCAACTCTATTTGTTTACATTTTTCATGACCAGATTTGTTTTTATCATTTGTGTATAGGTGGTTGATTGCAAAATATGATACTTCCTTGCAAGAAAATTTAATAAAATTTATGCATAAGAGAGCAGGTGGGTAGAATTCTTTTAAGACTACTTTTGATTTCTACTATAATACACAAGAATTACTTCATTTCCTTTTTCAAAATAGAGTACATATTTTGACTTCTAAGTATAATCAATGGAAAATACAAAAATTATGTGAAAAGATGAGATACATATGGAAATGGAAATGGTGGTCTAAAGGAAAAAGTAAATGGAATAACATTAGTGGTTTTGTTTTATCAATCTTTCCTAAATTTTTAATAAATCAAGAAATTTATGCGTACTTTACCTCAAGTTTATCTTTGGAAAAGCTTGAATTGGTACCACATGCTGAAATGGAAGCAATGGAGAAGAGAATCATGATATAATCGATCTCATCATGAGTTGAGAATCATGATATAATCGATCTCATCATGAGTTGTTTTGCAGGAGTTGGAGCTTGAAGATCATCATGCCAAGAAATCTAAGTGTTGTACGTTTGTCAACCAGATTGAAAGGTAAGAAATGGAATTTAGTAACCTTTGCTTGGGCCTCTACCAACATTCCAATAATAACATCATCAATTGCATCTTCATTTTCAATTATGGAGGCTCTAGATGCAAGAAAAATTACATTCTCTTTGTCCACATCTTTCACAAATACCTTGATCATATTTCAATTCTCAACTTATTGAGTGTAAGTGTTCTAGTCTTATCACTACAAAGCATATCCATTCCTACCATTTCTAATATGACTGCAAATTTAACCTATACATTGTTTTCACGGAGTAAGAATCAATCTCAAGTGAGGTATTTTTGGAATAAGATCTCATAAGATAAATAGACTTTTTGAACAACCCTTTATCCATATACACCACCTCAATTTCATTTATGAAGGCAATGGAACTAGATCCAAGGACGAATGTTATAACAAGGATGTTGGAATTAGCATAAAAAAGGTATTCCTAAACAACGTTAGGTATCTCACTTGCAAAGTATTATATATCATCATTCTGATATACTACTTTATGAGAGACACTAAGATTGGATATCAATTAATGATTTCCATCATTTATAGAGAAAAATGATGAATTAATACTGTAAAATGTAAATGAACCTCAAGTTTATCTTTGGAAAAGCTTGAATTGGTACCACATGCTGAAATGGAAGCAATGGAGAAGAGAATCATGATATAATCGATCTCATCATGAGTTGAGAATCATGATATAATCGATCTCATCATGAGTTGTTTTGCAGGAGTTGGAGCTTCAAAGATCATGCTAAGAAATTCCAGTGTTGTAATGCTTGTCAACTAGATTGAAAGGTAAGCAGCCGGAATTTAGTAACCTTGTTTGGGCCTCACCAACATCTCCACATAACATCAATAATTGCATCTTCATTTTCAATTATGGAGGCTCTAGATGCAAGAAAAATTACATTCTCTTTGTCCACATCTTTCACAAATACCTTGATCATATTTCAATTCTCAACTTATTGAGTGTAAGTGTTCTAGTCTTATCACTACAAAGCATATCCATTCCTACCATTTCTAATATGACTGCAAATTTAACCTATACATTGTTTTCACGGAGTAAGAATCAATCTCAAGTGAGGTATTTTTGGAATAAGATCTCATAAGATAAATAGACTTTTTGAACAACCCTTTATCCATATACACCACCTCAATTTCATTTATGAAGGCAATGGAACTAGATCCAAGGACGAATGTTATAACAAGGATGTTGGAATTAACATCAAAAAGGTATTCCTAAACAACGTTAGGTATCTCACTTGCAAAGTATTATATATCATCATTCTGATATACTACTTTATGAGAGACACTAAGATTGGATATCAATTAATGATTTCCGCTTTATTGAGAAAAATGATGAATTAATACTGTAAAATGTAAATGAGCATAAATGAAGAAGAACCCAATGACGCCTTGTGTTGTTGATCTTGAAGTTGTAGCTGGCCATGATGGTGAAGAAACTAATGTAGTTGATTATTATATCTAGAAATATTGTTCTCTATATGTTCTTGATTGCAAGGATTATACAATCAAGATCGCTGAGATCTCATAGCTAAACATGACACTTGATCTCAAAACCACCTAAACTTATATTTATTCTCAAAATATCAATTTGAAAATTGATCAGATCCCAAATCTTGCATGATTTGAGGAAATAAACAAAGAGGAAACCAAATTGGCCCGTCCTCCACAAAACCCATGTGCTGGATTTCAATTTCATCTTCAATTGAACACAATTGAACCCAAAACATTGTCTGTCAACTTGGCAATGAAATTTTGGGAAATATCAGTTTGAAAAATATTTCATATCTCCCAAATATTGCATAATTTTAGGAAATCGTGTATTAGACACTGAAATGATCTCATTCACCACAAAACCCATGTAGAGGAATTTGAAATGTCTCCATCATTTTTACGAAATTGACCCTGAAAAACAACTTCTCTGTTTTGGCACGGGTTTGATGAATATGCAGAGGATTCTTTTGCACAATTCAAAGTTTCAAATACAATAGCTCTTGAATATGGATGAACCCAATGGAGTGACTCTTCCACTGAAATCAAAAACATGATAGCGCTAGCACTCACAGTGGAGAAATCCCCAAAAAAATTGCCACAATAAGCATGAGGCAACGTTGTAAAAATGGGTTTGTCAAGCCATTTTTTTCTGCAAAAGAATTTATCAATTTTGATTTTGTTGTGTAGATGATTATACTACTATGAAATTCTCTATGATCAAAAATGTTGATGCTAAAAATGATGATTTTATTTTTATCTTCTCTTGCAGTCAAAGAACTCATTGCCAAAAGAACTTTGGAAACCCATGGACCCATGAGTTCTAAACCAAACAAAGGACAATAATTCTTCCTCCTCTAAGGAAGGAGATCCGAATAGAAAAACTAAAATGATGGATAGGGCCGACCAAAAGCAGTGTGATCTTTAAGTCTCCAAAACATCTGGAATACTCAATACAAGAAACCAGAAACTCACAAGAAGATCGTAAAAAGGTGCTGCAAACAAAAACATGAAACTGGACCCATAGGAAGCCCATTGCCAAACCAAAGCCACCATCTGACCCGAACCAACCATACGAAGATCTTTACTGATATTTATTCCTACACCACCCACCTATAGTTGCTGAAGAGCCTAAAGGTGTAACCATATGCTGTATGTAGTAATATTAGGAATACACTCATATCCAAGTGTGGAAAATGTACCTTGATGGTTTCTTATATATGAGAGGCCAGCTGATCTAATTGATTTGATGCCAAGATATGTTAAAGGATGAAGTGGTGTCCTAGCCTGATTATTGTTTGGAACCATCATTCGATATAATCATTGTTCTTAGTTCTTCATAAGTATTATCGTTCCATATCCTCTTTGTCACATTAGTTATTCAATATTTTTCTTGGTAAAAAGGATCCAAGTAATAAACCAATTAAGAGACCCTTCAATTTCAGGTTCCAAACTCTATTCTTCATTTGATGATGTCCATACATCTTTGGTCTATTTTCTAGATCAGCAAGAAGAATCAGGAAAATCCAATTAGATTTTGTTTCATATTCATGGACCTTTTCTCCTTTATTTTCTTCTGGAGTATTTATGAAACCTTATGAATGTCAGGATCTGATCCTCTTGAGATGTAGAGATGTTCCTTGTTGTTGTTAATATTCGAGAGATCTCTTGGAGTAACATATCACTTTTCTCAACAATCCTTTGAGAGCATTTCTCTTTTTCCTTATTGGTCAGAGAATCCCTTTATCTTGTACTAAGTGGATTTAGTGTATGGGGGTCTTTTTCTTGGGCTGAAAACTCAAGCATTTGCTATTAAAGTAATTTCTGAAGAAGTATGTATTCAGACGCCTTCTATGCTACTTTTTTTTATGACCCTATAGTCACTAAGTTATCTTTGATATGAGAAGATTTTTCATTTTCTATGTAATTAAACTTAAATGAAAGGACTAAAAACCAAATTACCAATTCCTTATTCTCTTATCTTCGGGCCAACAATGATGCCAAAATGTCAATTGGACTCTTATTAAAGAATTTGTTTTATTTGGATCATCAATCAGTTCAGAGCTTGTAGATGTCAGAAAAATATATGTGGAGTAGGAAACTAACTCTAAGATAAGAAAACTCAATCAAATTCTAAGTTTTTAAACCCTTACTAGTCACAATTCCAATCAGTAGGAAACTGTTGCAAGGTGAGTATGCCATTAATGATTGTAGAAGCCTTGCAACATTACTATGTCAACTTAATGAGGTTAGGGTATGAAGAGAAAGTTTAAATCACATATGCAATAAATAAAGGCTTTGACATAAAGTAAATCCTAACTTTTTCAATCCTAAGTTGTCATTGCTACAATGGTAGAAGATCAGGTTGCAAGGTGAAATATGCTACAATGAATGTAAGTTCACACTAGTACCATGTTAGCATACAAAATTAAAGGATTTGGAAATGAGGGTTTTAATCACAATTTAAAATGAATGAAAAGGAATGAAATGATGAACTATTGCAATAATATCACACAACATAAAGAAAACTAATTTATCAACGATATCAGAGAGAGGGTCCCTACCTCCTGGCATACAATTAGCTACATCTCACAATAGAACTCTCGATGCAAACAAAAAGCCTTTATCTCTAACATCAAAATGATTAAATGATCCATCTCTTCACCACGGAAACCCCATGCCCATCCCGAACTACGGCAACCATTAAACCATGAAGCCATGACATCATCTCATATCATACATCAAGATGAGATAAGATCCCAACAAGTGATCCTCATAAACCAAAAAATCCCATATCCCAAACATGTGATCCCAAATCATCGATCGGATCTAAAGATAACGAACAGGACAAATACAAAACATTCTATGAGATCCATATGGGTCCAAATCAGGTAATGAGCAAACTTGGACAAACCACTAGCCTCAGAACCCCGCCAGAACAGTCAGCCTGAAACATCAACCCATACACCCTTATTTCATAACTCTCGCGGAGCTCCATGGGCCTCATCCAGCCAACCCCATCTTCAAAACCCATACTACTCGAGATCTCATCCTGGGTCACAAAGGATGTGGAGTTTGACCATCTAACCACCAACCACCTGCCAAAAAATACCATGCAAAACTCCAATAGCCACCGTCAAGTTAGGAAACACAACATCTACCTCCAACTAACTCCATCCGAACATACAAATTGGACTATTTTATATACATATACATGTGAATCTCTGCAGTAGTGGAAATGGACAATCACGGAATGGTTAATGAAGGAACGGAGATGAAGGGAAAAGAAAGAAAGAATGGTTGATGGCACCAAACATGTCATTCATGAAGCCCAACAGGGATCCCATTCCTCAAGTTATGGTATTGAGGGAAAGAGAGATATTGGATTGGAATTAGCTGTGGGAAATTGAATACTAAGAGGGGGAAATTTAGCAACCTTAGGTAACACCATCTCTTTTGGATTCATAACCCCAACTCAAGGGTGACTTTCTATTGAGAACTAGAACAACAAGTCTATGGTTGGAAGGAACTAGTTCATTCCCCCACTGGTGTAGCACCCATTTTTAACCCTAATTAATTTGTAATTAATTTTGATACCATTTGTTATTCATCATGGAGATAACATTTTACGCAGGACTTAAATGTAAATATGTAATTTAGAACCCAAACAAATTGATTGATGGGTGAACTCGAAAATGTAGACACAGGATGTCGCACTAGAGGAAAAAAGAGCGGAGGGAGCCTGCGGGTTCCTATTATGCCAAGAGAAGCGTTCCCTTTTTGTTGAAGTTATTTATTTTAAATAATAAATTATTTCTTTGGTTCTGGATCTCAAAATAAAATTAGTTAATGAGGGAGGATTAGTAGGTGGACAACCAAATCACTTTATCGAATGGAAGTATAGCACCTGATTAGGATAATGGAAACTATTTCATCTATAGTTATATTGTGAAATTATTGATATTCCTTTAAGTACCATGATTTCTTTTACAGAAGAAAGTGTAGGCAATGAGGGTGTATGTGGAAAGATAGTTCTAGTAGGGAGGAACGCATGAGAAAAGGAAACAAAGAACATGAGAGAACCTTTAGGGGGATGCATACAAAGAAAATAAGAGAGAACCAAAGATTTTTTCCCTAGTGTTATCAAAAAGTGGTTAAAGGTTGGTAAGGGCCAAACCATGCATACATTTGTTGTGACCGAGCTCTATGTTTGGGTGGAAAGGCATTCACCCACATTTAGTTGGCTTGGAAAACCGTTTATATACATACGAGTCTTATGAGTAATCTTTGTTATGTTGTAAATTATATAAACATGTTGTGTTTTTATAATCCTCTCTTTTGTTTTATTGAGTTTGTAAGGATATGTGTATTAATGTGAATTGCCTGAAATTGTGTACATTTTGAAGTAACTTCGAGATTGATAAAAAGAATACCTAGAGAATATTTTCTTACTGGTTTTATTCTTTAGAGATTTATAATGGGATGAATGGTTGTTTCATTGCATGTCTTGTGCTAACATAATCGTGGAACTGTATGATCTATGAATAAAACCAAGAATGATGGCATGAATATCGAAATGGGGCTTCTTGTCTGCATTGTATTTACTTACATGTTATAATCTCTTATGGTGAATGATAAATGAAAAGGATAAACCTGGAGATACAATTTACAATTTTATTACATGTACTATATTACCCTAGTTATTTAATCTATGAAGATGGGCCTTACTAGAAACCTGCAGATATCAACGAACCCAAAGAACCCTTAAACTCGTGCAAATGAGAACACCATCGCCATAAATGCCGATACCGAACGCCGACGCCGAACACCTCCACGCGAACCGGAGGTGATCCCCAATCGGCCATTGGATCCCCGTGCCAACGGAATAAGCCTTTGGCAAGCCCTACACCGACAATCCTGTAGCTGTCTCATCATGACGGTTTCAACTCGCGCTCAACAACCCGTGCATGCTTACGGAAAACCACAAATGATGCGCTACCGGCAAAAAATGCATGTAACCCATGTAAGTTCCATTGGCTAACAACATCTAGCTTCCAGAGAGATCTCGAGCAACTCCCGCCTCGGGCTTTAGGCACGGCACCCACTCTGAACGTTAGCTCATTATTCACGATGAGATCACCGCAGACCCCTGCTCCGCCTCCAGAGGGGCTGAAGCCTGCTGATATCACCGCATTGATCCCTGCGTCCCAAGACCCCGCCCCATTAGATACACATTGCTCTGGATATCCTATATCCACATGGGGCACACCTTGGGGCTGTCCAACCCCACTTGGACCATTAGCCCAAGCCGACCTCATCCTCAAGATACTGATAACCCTCGATACCCGCTGGAGACAAGATTCGTTACGTAGGGTTCCAAATCCTTTTCTTGCAAATGAGAGTGACTGACATCAGGGTGCCAATGTGGAAACTAGAGTTCCACGTTAACTGACGTGTGCCAGAATTTGATTGTGTAGGGTGAGAGTGGACCTAGTTGGGCATGGAGGAACCTTGATTCAAAATGCCCTACATCCCTACCATTAGATCTCGAAAGCGTCGCAGAAACCCCGAAATTGATTTCATAACTGCCAGATCACACCGGGTACTAGAGCGAAGAACCCATAGAATCTCCTGCCCGTTTCCTCCATTTAATTCCTCGATGTTAGTAGGTCGGTGGTCGACACCCCTGACCAAGTAATAGCGGGGTCTGGAGAAGGCTGAAGGGTTCTAATCCTTCCATTTTTATCCCACGAGGAAGGAATACAAGGGCTTCCAGCGACATCGTGAGTGATATTATTACCGGACGTCCAATGTATCACTTTACATGTATCATTACTTGAGTGGAGAAAAATTGCGTACTATGATGATGTGTTGTGTCATGGTTATCCCATGTGTCCAGTGGTTTTTTTTTCCACGTGTCAAGGTAATTTGGGGTTTCAAGAAAGATTTATGTATTGAGTCATGGGTGCCACATGTTAAGCCAGGTGGAAGGTTGTGATAGGGACACGTTCCCAAAGTGCCATCTAGGTCATTGAATTAGGCATTTGAGGTTTGAGTTTGTAAGATGTTTCTCAATGGGTCGGTGCCCTGGTAGCCACGCGTTGAGCCAGATGACAAGTGTTGTCAAGGCCACATGTCTAAGGTGCCAGCTCATTCATCGAATCAGGTGCTTTGGGTTATGGGTAGTAAGTTTACCTGAAGGCTAGTGCCCCAGTGGGTCGGTGCCCCTGTGAGTCTGGTGGGTCAATCCTTGGGATAACGAAGATTGGAAGGATGTGGGTAGTGTTATGCATAGTGGGCTGACACCCTTGGAGGGCCAGTGCCATGTATACAGTCACATCCACACTAGAGGGTGAAGAGTTATGAAACATCAGTGTCACATCATATGGCATGGGTGACGTGGATCCACATGGGTGCCATATGTGGTGATGAGGAGGTGGATGATGATTAGAGTAAAGCTCAGGAATACGAAGGCCATAACGCTTTTATCTAGATCTCAATTTTGAGCATGGTGACATTATTTGGAAAGATATCGACGATCATAATATTTTTGTGAGATTTAATTATAGAAAGGAATCGAAGGAAGAAAAGGAAATTTTGACACACCACCAGGAAGAAAAGGAATCAAAGGGTTAGGGGGTTGGGTGTGTTACAAAACGGTATGGGATTAGATATTTAAACACTAGTCCTGGATGGACCATAAAATAGTCACAAGACTGGAATACTAAGGCTAAGATGAGCCTGCTGGAAATATTTATGTCTTAAAAGGTTTGTTTATTATCTCTACGTTTTGAGAAGGGACCGCAGAATCTATGTTAAGGTCCTAACCCATATAGGTAGACTGGGGCCATTCGATGTAAATAAAGGCCACATTAACAAGACCTTTCTACCAAAGCAGAATAAGGCGGATGTAAGAAGATCTTATAGAAGCTTCCGCTTCTAAAGCCGATCTTCTTATTTTCAGTATAAAGCCAGGTTTCCAGGCATGAGAACCCCAGCTCGAGACATCATCGCAACAGAGCCTTCCACCGGAGCGCCGCCCCGACCGCAAACACCGCCATCCATCTCAGCGTTACTCGCTATGTTTCGCGAATCACCGCGTAATGTGAAGACTGGCGTCGATACCTTTACCCATTCCCGCTATTTCCAGCACTCGCCGCCCCATACATCCCGCACCCCGCGCGCAACGCCAACTTCCCTGCCGCAACCGTGGGCATTTTCCGCAGAACTTATCCGCCTACCACGGCGATCCCGCCGCCACGACAAACCGCCGAGGATCCATGCCAATAACGCCAGAAACAATATGGTTCCTGTCGACGCTTGTTACCACACCCTGCAACCCTGGCACCCCCGAAAGGGTAAACATCGCATTAACTGCAACGACCGCCCAGACTGCAACCGCAGACAAACCCATCTACCGCCCGGACCGCCATAGCGCCCACCCAGTGTTCAAACACCGAACATTACCCCAGCACCGGCACCCGCAGCGGCCAAGGCAACGGCCCATCCCAGGCGCCCCAGATACAATGAAAGTAGCACGATATCGTAGGCTACAGCACGTGGCAAACCCTTGTCTATAGAACCCCGAATACCTAACCCCAAACATAAAACAACAATATACGGTACCAAACCATGATCCATTAAACCAAGATCCGACCGGGCTGCTGGCGAACACCGTTCAGACTCCAGATCGATCGCAGCCATTTTCGACCAGCACAACCGCAAAATGAAACTTTGATACAAAAATCCTTCCGCCAAATTCCTTTGGTGGAATTGGCTAAAAATCCTTCATACCATAAACAAATTGAGAAAATTATACATGGGAAGGGATCAATAAATCCTCCAGATACTTTGAATGTACAAGATGAGTCCCTTACCATAGTTTTTGGTCCTCATGTTGATGACAAAGAGAAATCTATCGAACCCTTCTATGTGACCTTGAATAGTCATGATAAATGCTAACAGCGCTTGATTCTGGAGCATCACACAATATTATTCCCAAAATAGTCATGGAAAATTTGGGACTGGAAATAAACATACCATATCATGACCTCTATTATTTTTAAGCTAGGAAAGTGAAGTGTGATGGAATGATTAAAGACATGGTTGTCACCATGGCCCAACTACATGTTAAGAGTATTATGATACTTTTGGTGGTAGATGATACCATTCAATTATGACATGTTTCTATCCGTAACATGCAATTTGAAATTGGGAGGAACTGCGCTCATGGATGGTGACTTGAGCATCGTATCACTTTTTTGAGGAGACCTTAGAAGGTTGTACCTAGAGACAAAGATTGGTTGTGTGGTCAATGATCATAAAAACCTGTGAATCATCCCATATATGATGTTGATGAAGATCTGTGGTATTGTATCCTATCTGTAAATGAATAGTACAATGGAAACCCAATGCTTGCAGATCCTCTGGTAAGCCCCGCAGAGTAAGTGGATGGAATATGTAAAATGTTTTTTGATGGTGTATACTGTGTTATGGGTTGGGGCTGACGTAGTGCTCATCTCCCCCACTAAAAATTCATTTAATTTACAAGTTGAGTTTGAGGGAAAGGGCTAATGTGGGAGTTGAATATGGTTTCATCTTAGGCTCCAAAGGCAGGTACCCACAAGATGATGGGAGATTTAGAGCTACAGCAACAAGGTTCATCAAACAAGGTATCTGAAGAATGAAATGCATAAAAATGGTATGTATATGATCGATAATTTTATGGTACCTTCAATATCAAGTTTTGAGTAGTAGTCTCAATCAATCCAAATGATTCTCAGTGAAAGGCCAGCATCTTTAAAAGTACCAGCCACCCTCAAATTAAAATAGTGAGATCTAAATGAGATAATAAAACCTCCATTCCCATAACATCAAATACTCAGAAAGTTTTGGAAGATGATCACCAGATCAAAAAGTTCATTGAGGTGATAGATGAGTTTGTAAATACTCATATTGATTCAGATAAAGAAGAAAACACCAAACATGAGATTGGGTAGGAGGTTGCAGAGATCCCTAAATTTAGCAATCACATGGCTAAGCATAAAGTCTTGCAACTCAAGAATAACCTCTCCATCCCAAAGGAATGCCCTTTAGAGCTCTTGTTTTTATAGGAAATATGTCTATCAAACCAACCTGCCCCTTCCCAAAGATGATAGCATTGAGGAATACAATATTGGGGATGTCATCCTAAAACATAATGTCGTCCAAAAACATTCCTGACCATAGGAAGAGCATTTGTTGTTCAAATAATACATGGATCTAGTCTATACGGAGATACCTGTGACGCAAGTTCCATTACACCCTCACATCACCCAAGACCTAATCCTCAAACTTTGGCAACGATACTTCAGCCAAGTTCCCACGAAAGTTAATTCTTCTTTCCCACCATTGAGTTATAAAGGCACATGCCAAGATTATTATTCCCTACAGCACCAAATGGGCCAAGCCACCCTAGCACCAAATGAGAAAGAATCATCAAAAACAAGGACCCAGGAACCGTTCAACTCCTCAAAGCATGACAACCCCTCCAAGACGGAATGCCACCACAGCAAGCAGGAAACACGACATCCACGACGGACGGCTCTCTCGTGATGAAACCAAAGACCACCAGATGATGGAGAGAAGAAACCTCTACAACACCTCATGATTCTCACAAGCTCTGATGTAAAACGCCCTCTTGGCTTGGATAAAATGCAAGAGAAAATTCTCATACATCCACGGACATCAAGCCAGGTGAGAGAGACAAAGTTCATTTCTATACCCTTGATGACATGATTTATCTCCTCATGAAGATCACATCAATCCTATTTAACACAAACCTTGTGAAGTGTAGGAAGTTTCAATGTGGGCCCTTTGAACCCCGAAAAAGTACTCATTTCTATGGAATAAGGGGAAGCTTCTTGGGCCAGTATAGTATCCAGCATAAGCAGATAGATCTGAAAGGTAGAGGGCGATCCAACAAATTCTTGTGCCTAGAAACAAGAAATAAGTAATAATCTTTCCTAGGTAAAATAGGATTTCTAAGAATGTTTGTCCCCAATTTCAAGAAATTGTGGAATTCCATACTAAATATATAGTAAAGGACCTGCGAAGTTGGTGACAAATCAAGCCAAATAATATTTCCAATAGATCAAGGAAGTCTTGGGAGAGTCTCCAATTCTGATCAACCCTATTTTATGATTACAGATTTCATTTTCTTTTTCTTATCAACACACAATGATACGATAGTTGCTATGTTGCTTCAAAAGAATGAAGAAGATCAAGAGCATCCCATAGCCATTTTCAACAAGGCCTCCGAGATGTTGAGATGAAGTATAATAGCATGGAAAATAGGCTTATGCATTAGTCAAAGAATTAAAGATTTCCAAGATTATAGACTGCACTAAAATATATTGGCTTATGTACCTACCAATAATATAAAGGATATTCTAAGACAATCATACAGTGAGGGAAGAAGAGGTAAATGGATTTCTAATATTCAAGAGTATGACATGAAGATCAAGCCCACAAAGCTAGTAAAGGACAAGGACTAGTCAAACTATTATCGGTCTAATCCAAGAAAGTTTTAGACTTGAATGCACCAACCAAGTCTAAAGAGGATGAAACAAAAGAACCATCCTTAGAGGTAAGTGCCAAATTTTCTCAGTCTGATTGGTATAAAGAAATAATATTTTACTTGCAAAATTTTAGTTGCTCACCAACATGGGATAAAGCCAGGGCTAGATATATTAAGCTTAAGGTTGTAAAGTATTGCATTTTTGGGGGAGAGCAACATGTTTTGGAATCCAATCGAGGGGAATCCTACTAAATTTACTCACTAAGGAATAAATTGAGATATAACTACCCATTTCATAAGGGTGTGTAAAAGGACCATGCTTGGATAAGCTTCATTGTATAGAAGATCCTTGAGCTTCAGACATCAGCTCTCTTTATTTTCTCGGCAAATTTCTAGGTCTGGTATGTGTAGAATGTCAAATGTTTACATGGAATAAAAAGTTGTTGACCCTCCTACTAAAACCAATCAAAGTTGAGACAAATTTTCAGTAGTGGGGATTATAATTCATTGGTGATATTAATCCAAATTCAAGTGGACAACACAAATGGATTTTGACAACCAAGTGAATTGTTTTATTTAAAATGGGTAGAGGCCACCTACAAGGGAAACCACGATACAATCATCACAAAGATCATAGAGGAACATATTGAAGATTTAAGCCCAAGAAAGATCATTGTTGATAATTCCCAGGCCTTCAAATATTCCAAATTGGTTAAGTTTTGTCAAGACTATAACATAGAGTTGAGACACTTTCCGCCGCATCCACATGGAAATGGTTTGGTTGAATCTTCCAATAAGAACCTTGTCAATATTATCAAGAAAATGTTAGCTCAAAACAAGAAGACATGGATTCCCACCCCCAAACATGCCAATCGGCAGACAACCAGCATCAAGATACCAACCTCTCACTGACGGGTCAAATACCTTCCATCCAACCCACCCGCCACAGACCACGAAATAGTGGAAAACCACATGAGACAAACGAACAATCAATCAACCAACCGAAGTCTCAAACAACATAAACGTGCTTCAGATAAAGTCCCAAGTCCACCAAGAAATAATAAAATAAATATTTACAAAGGACCAAGTAGTAGCCTCTACAGATAGGGATTTGGTCCGAAATGATTCCCGAAGAGACCTAAAGGGAAACATGGAAAATTTGATAATATTTGGCTTGAACCCTTCCAAATGGTTGGCACCAAGATAAAAACCATGATTTTAGGGCTTCCGATGACGTGGATAGAATTGGTTTGGGGGCTCCTGTTAAATGGGAGGATCCCTCTAAGAAGATCGACACCTAAATATTTTCTTATCCCATATAAATAATTCTTTTTCATTTCGCTTCATGAATTTTATTTTTACTTCATTCACCATTCATTACTCCAATAAGTAGGTAGGATTCTAACAACATGTCATTGCCTTTTTTGTGTCACATTTCAGATCAATTTTTTAGGTTTGAAGGAGATGTATCTTTTTAAGCGCATCTAACCCAAAGAAGAAGGTAATCTGGTCTATAGTTCTCAATAGACCATAGGGGTATGCTTTCCATGTGTGATACAAATGTTAGTACTATATTTTTTCTCACCATTAAATTAAGGTTTGATGAAGTGTTCAGTCTAAGATCAGATGAGTTAGTGGCATAAGGGTGAGATTTAAGAGCCTATGAGATAAATCTTCCAATTTTTCCTAAGGAATAAAGAAGAAACATCAAGAAAATCCATGCCTTTTTGCATCTAAGGAAAGTTTCAAGCCTTTGTGTTGTTATTGGGGGTCAAAAGGGGCTTATCATGCCCCAAAATATCTTAAGAGAAAATAACCCAGGGGTCTTATCACAAGACCATGACCTAGTCAGGCGCCATCAAATTTTTGGACCTTGGAAGATCGATGACTCTCATACATCATCGAAATCCCTCTGGAAACCTTAAATCAACAGTCGTCAGAGTCCCCTTATTGGAGTCACATATGGATCCAAGCCTCAAGTGCTTTGAGGGTGCACCCTTGATGGATGGTCCATATTTTCTCTTGGAACTCTTTTCAAGGGGGACTAATCAACAACCCAGATTGCATCACACCATCAATCACACTTAGAGAGATTGATGATTCAGATTTGATCCATGTGTTGATGCTGAGAGGGGGGTGAATCAGTATCAAGTACAATTTAAAAACCCTTTGCAACTTATACTTAAACCATTCAATTATATCCAATGAGCAATGAACA
>SNQJ01S0215855.1:0-15532 GCA_010110895.2 Picea sitchensis | reverse complement strand
CTTTTGGGGCTTCTAGATGACTCATGAGGGTTCTCCAACTTCACATGGCCATAAATCTCTAACCGTGAGGAGTTATGTGACGTTCCACATACCACCGGAAATGGCATGAGATGTACTATCCATCTAGAATAGTCCTATTTAAATAATTTTATCTTTGCAACCACTTTGACTACTTTTACCTTTTGGGGCTTCTAGATGACTCATGAGGGTTCTCCAACTTCACATGGCCATAACTCTCTAACCGTGAGGAGTTATGTGACATTCCACATACCACCGGAAATGGCATGACATGTACTATCCATCTAGAATAGTCTTACCTTCAAATATATTAAAACTCATACCATTATATATCAAACAAACTTGGGTCCATTACCCAAACCTTTGTGCTACCGAACTTTCTTCAAGGGTTGACATCAATGAAAACCAACCCAAATAATAAACAAAAATGACCGTTGTATATAGTCTTTTGTCTTACTATTTTTCGTTGATTTGTTGAGTTTTTAATTTATATTGTTTGTTCCTCGTAATCATCAGAAATAAAGTCTGGATCAATTTTGCCATAACAATGTCATTTTGTAAGTATTGTTGATCGATAAAAAATAAGATACACACAGTTGTCACAATGTCCTCCTTTTAGACATCGTTGAAATATCTTTTAGCTTTCAATACTGTTGTAGGATAGTTTATTTTTTCTTCTTACTTGTTTCTGTTATCCCTTTCTTCCCTCCATCCTGAGATTCAAGAGCATATCAGAAGCATTCTCCTTGGAAGTCTAAAAAGCATTATATGTTATGTCTTATTCGATTGTTATGAACACATGACCAAATCCCCTCATACATATCACTTTCCATAAGTTATTCCCCAAATTCATGTCTCATTATTTCCCTTAAAACATTTTTTTTCCCTGTGGAGTCACCAGTTTGTTTATGCCCAAAAGCGCAACATGGAATCCATGCCTGCAAATAGGTTGCAATGCTTTACTACTTGTATATATTTAATAATCTACTAAATAGGAGGGACCCCGTTATGTGAATAATAATTAAGGGTGCTTTTATTTGATTGCGCTCATGACTACTTTGCAAACATGACTCTACAATTTGAAATTGGAAATCACTTTCTAGATGAATGATGGGGTTTATTGGCAATTTGATTTAAAAGGGAAAAGGGGAAAATGTTGTTTTAATAAGCATCTTGGTTCATTCTTGCTACATATATCTTTTGACTTGTTGATTCAAACTCCAAACATGGGACATATATGGTTATGGTATTTTGCACTTATCATATTCTTATTATTCTCATGGACAATTGTTAAGTTTTATAAGGTGGTGATCCTTCCCTAGCAAAGAATGTGGTACATGAGATGTATTTGGTGCTAATTGTCGAGTATGCATATAAAAATTATGAGCTTGATGAAATAAGGAAAATTTGATTTTTGTATTGAAGTTTTATGGGGAAAAAATAGTGGACTATGTGTTGAAGGTATTGGGAACGCTCATACTTAGCTACAGTTGATGGAATTAATGTGAGAAACAATGTGCAATTATTGCACATCACTCTAACCCTACCTCAAGGTTGCCACCCTCACTTGGTTCACATTTGTGTTGGTTGCTTTGGCTGGTGTTGCCTCCGTTTTTCTTGGCCTTGGAAATAATAGTGGTGCTTGTTGGTTTTTAGGCATTCTCCTTACAGGATACAATGGTTCTTACCTCTCCATTCATGAAATGTGGCTTTACTCGAATAAGGCATGAAGTGTTGGATTTGTGGAATTTGCTTACAAAATGTGTTGAAGGTGTAAAATGGATGTATGTAGGTATCATCATAGTACAAGTTACATTTAAGTGGAGATCATCTGTTGGCATTAAAATTTTCAAATGCGAATAATGTTGAAACTCAGCTTCTGTTTGGATTATGTGATTGTTATGCCTAGAATATGAATATTGTTCCGATGCTATGACCGTTGTGAATGGAATAACAGGCAGGACAGTAGGTTCGTGGGGACACTGGGCAGGATGAACGAATTGTTTTCTTAACGGAAAAATTACGGTCTTTGGAAGACTTATAGCTCCTTCAAAACCGTTTGTGAATATATGGGTCTATTTTCCTCGCGGCCACTATGGAGAGGTCTATGGAAAGTTTGTTGTGATAAGAGATGGTCAAATGGTTTTTACAAACCCTTTGTGAAGGTTTCGCCTTTGCATTCGCCCGGACCTCGGTTCTTTCATTGATGCATGACATTTAAGGGATTCGAATTATGGTCTTGATGTATGTTAAAAGTGATTAACTTTGACGATGAGATGGAAGATTGGTCTTGTATTAAGTGTCTCACACATTGTATCCATCGGGGTTTGTAGATTTTGAAGTGGTATGATGTTAAAATAAATGATGAGCACCAGTTTCGCATGGGGTTTCGAACCTAGTTTGTTTACGCAACAAGTATTAAAGTTGTGTTACCTGTGTTGTATAGTGAAAGGTCGATGTCTTATGTTGTATTCTCATCCTCTCATGTGCGCTTGATGTAGTTTGTTTTTAATTGTTTGGAATGACTCTATTAACAACCCCCTTATAAAAGCTCTATTGATAAAAAGAAAGAAAAGGAAATTCTAAGTTATGCAGTTTGGCGATCCACCGCAGGACTTTCAGGAGTTTAGGTGGATATGAAAACAATTGTGTCTTTGATTTGAATTATGAAACAAAGAAAGGTTTTGGCATTATAGTGGTAGATGATGTTTTTAAATAAAATGTTGTACATATAATAGAGACAATAATCATCTCCCTTCAATGCTCCCACTTTTTACGCTCATTATATGCCCTAAACTTTGCAAATACATTTAAACTTGTTCTTATTTTATTATTATGGTGGTTATTTTTTGGAGAAAGAATTCAACGAAACGTTGAACTGGTGTTGGAAAATTGGATATGGATACGGTTTTTGTTTTACGCATTTACTAGAACAATAATGGTCTTTTTCCTTCCATGCTACCATTTGCGCTCATTATAAATCCCCTCATCTTCCTAATAGCCCTACCACTCCTTGTTCAAATGACATTTGATTATTGAGTTTTAAGATGTCGATGGATTGCATGTGCTTCTGTATGAATAATAGAGCCAACCTTTTATTTTATTTAGGTAGAGTATTGATACATGGATTGTTAATATTTTTCACTTGTTATGTTTGGAATGTGCTTAGGATGGAGAGTTTCTTTGAAACGAATAGGTGGAGGTGTTAATGAAATGTGAGAGAATTGACAAGAAAGGGCCATATAAGGCCACGGTTTTGATTATTTATGATGTGATCACGGAACTAAAATCAGCTCTTTCCAGGGTTCTTCAACCTAATTGACCATGGGATTCTCCGACCTGGGCACGACGACCTCCTTTGAACCACATCAAAGCTTTTTATGGTATTTGTATTTACCCTCCGTTTCTATGTTAGCCAGAACCACATGCCCAATGTGGTTGGAAAGAGATTGTTCATCATCTTGTTGCTCATCACCATGGTTGGCCTGGTGTGTATTTTCCATTACCCCCTCCCCTCTGTACGCCAAAATCCAAATTCAAGTGATCATGTTTGTCTCCTTGTGGGTACAAATCTTCTCGCGTATTACAAGTAGGAGGCTAGAAAATGATGTTGCAAGCGGATCGAGGATAAAGGGAAGGAGTTAGTACTTCCTCAATTAATAGGGATTCTAAATGCAGTAATACTCTTGATACTGCTCTCAAGACAATTCCCCTTGACCTTCGATGAGATGAGCAACTTCAGTTCCAATCATCCCTAAGGCTACAACAAGAGGAAATATGAAAGGCGTGGAAGAAGGGGCAAATACTCTCACATGGTAGAAGTATGGTTTTAATGTTGAAGTTAGATATTCCACTTTCTGGCAGAAATTTGAGATGCTTTTTATTTGACAATGTTTTGGACAACAAATACATGTTTAGACAGTGTTTTGGATAGCATGCATATAATTATATTTTTAGATATAGTCATATTATATTTTGTTGATATTAGAATATTTGATCATAAATATGAGAAAGGGAGTTACAAGGAGGATGTTTAAATCAAATATTTGGGGTTTTATAATTCATAAAAGAAGGATGAGAGAGTCTGAGGTTATTCCTATTTATTATTTCATTAGACCCTTATTTATATATATTATTATTTATTTGTCTCAACTAATTGATTTAGCTAAATTAATTAAGCTTAACAAAAGAAAGACAGTTGAACTACCATAACTTATTAAGGAAGAATAAAATCTCAAATCAAATAGAGATAAAAGTGGGAGAAGGTGGAGGGAGAATTTTAGCCATAAGGTTTGCTCTATACTAGTGAGATACTTTCATTTTCATTCATTGAGTTTACTAGAAGCTTAACCATATTGATGAAAACAAGGTCTTATTAAAGGAAACATGATTCAAAAAACCGAATCACATATTTCAACAACTTTTTTTAAAGGTGTATATGATTTATCTTTGGTTGTCTATGTGTTCTGCCTATTTTTGAATTAAATTTCATGATTGATAGAGAATGTTTTGCATAGTCAAGTGACTTTATTTGTAATAGTGATCGGATCTGCTTCATTTTATTTTTTTGTGGAGGTACTGTATGTGGTGCTCGCCGGAGGCTTCATCGACTTTCCTCGTAGGTGTTTGTAAAGAGAATTATGCTTTATCTGAGGCAAATCAATATAAAATCAGACTTTGATTTTTGAAGGTCTCCTTGTTGTTTGACGTTTGGACAAAATTTTCTTTTAATCTTCTGTGTACACATACTCCATATAAATTGTTTTAAAGTTTATTTCTTTGCACAAAGTTATATATATAATATATAGAAAAATATCAGACCCTTGTACTTAATACACATGGATTAAGTGATTGTTCACTATGTTTGAGCTATAAACAGGGTAACATTCCCAATTATCTTGCTTTAGCCCAGGAAGATTTGAAAATGCTTGAAGGATTTCCAGCCTTTTCAGTACCTTTGCAACCTTGATCATATATTCTCCCACAAGGTGGCTATGCAAACACACATATATGTTGACGACCTTTCCCAAATTCGACCTCATGTCCTATACATCCTCCTTATTTCCATGATATTCTATGCTGACAGTTTTCCTGTCCCATGTCTTATCCAACAAGCTAGGAATAAGAGTGTGTTGGATTATTGAGAGGAGTGAATCACTAATAGCTTAATTATAATCATTTTCTTCAAATGTTATCAGTAGCCAAATTATTATCAATATTAGGGAGTAATAAATAGAACAATCACACACATGCCGGTGCCTGGTCGTTTGCTTGAAACAATCGGGGAAAACCACGGATGTTTTCAAATATGTCTTGAAATTACATTCATTGGAAGCTTTCGTCCTTTTGTTTTCCCATCACGCCTGGAAGGGGGCTCCAGCCCCCTGGTTTCTCGGGCTACAACATGAGAGAAGCTCAAACTCCCCAAATCCTAAAACTACCCAACCGGAAGGAGGCTACAACCCCCAATGTTCTTGATGCAGACTGGGAAGGTGGGTCCCAAGTACTGTGCTTGCCACAATCCTACCACTGCAGTAGAGATGGGAATGGTGGAACCAACTTGTCACACCTATCACTGTGAGATGTCTGGCTTGTACCAATAAATCTGAACCGTATCAACCGTAAATCGGCACGTATATGAAACAAGTCCATCAACCAGGCCGACAACATAATCAGACCTGTGCCATAAACAGGTTAATCAACCATGCGTCAGATGTAATCAGCACGTACTACCAAACAGTGCATCAGCCATGTGCAAAGTGTGTTGCCAGTCGTGTATCGGCTACTCATCGAGCTGACTCATCAATGTGTGCCAACATCATCGACTATACATCTCATGTGTGTGCCAACTCATCAGCCACTTGTCTCAACCATGTACCAAAAAAAAAAAAAAAAAAAAAAATCCCTCATCAATTTCATCATCCAAATCTAAGTTGTAGCTTTGTAATAGACCAAAGTTGTATATGATCACGTTGCATAGACCTTCCTTAGCTTTAAAGGAACAAGGGGTTACAGCATTTTCCATCAGGAAGCTTTCTTTAGTTTCACATGCCTGAAGTTTTTGGATTAGTCAACAACCTAACTTGGAAATCAATCTTAACTTTGGATATGAATGTATGAATGTAAGAACTTATATAGAATGTTCTTCGGTGTGTTTTGTCTGGTCCTCAGATGGCACTACTTGGAACCTCTCGGAAAGGATTTATAGCAAAATGACATGCAACTAATTCCTGGCTTATTCTAGAGGAGCGACAACGTGAGCATTAACACACAAAATGTTGATGAAATGATCTAAAACTGTTGCTGTATACCTGAGCATGTACTCTAACCAACAAAATTTGTCTCATTAAATTTGGATCTGTTATTAAGAGTTTATGATGTTTTACCTGAAACACACGATTTTGACTAGTTTTAGGACAGCCACAAACTCTATTTTCCTGGTAACTCCCAAAATACAACATGACCACAAACTGAATTTTTAACCACAGATATGTTTTCTCACTTGCATGAAATTTTAGGATCAGATCATTATAGAAAAAAGTTATAGAGAAAATGGTGAGATGACACAGCAGAAAATAACATGCCTTAGAAGCACCATCAAAGAATTTATCCTTCCTTGCATTTACGGCCTTCTTTTTCTTCTTTCACCTCGATTTCGGCTTAGATATCATTTGTATACCTCAGAAACCTATATATATTCAATATGCTTAAGTGTGTTTCAAATGAGAGGTACTTGCCTCTTATTGCTCTCTCCAAGTGGCTTCATAAAAAACATCGCTTCTAGGTCACTTGGCCCCTCTTTCTTTATTTTTAGGGTTGGGTCCACTTCATTTATCCATTTAAAATTATTGAATGAAATAATTTGTTTGTATTAAACTTTGAGATTATAATACACTCATCACTTCATACAATTATTTGCCTTTTAAAATCCTCCTTTGATTACTTTGACCTTTGGGGCTTCACTGGAGTATTATGTATAGGGGTCCTCCAACTTAAGTAAGGCCATAACTCTCTCAAACCGTGAGGAGTTATGTGACGTTCTACATACCAGAAATAGAATGACATGTACTATCCATATAGAATAGTATTATCTCTGAAAATATATCATAGCATACCATTACCCATCAAAACAAACTTGGGTCCATTACCCAAACACAGGGTCTCCAACTTCTCATGGCCATAACTCTCTGGCAGTGAGGAGAATTATGTGGCCATTATGTGGCGTTCATACCAGAAATGACATGACAAGAACTATCCATCTAGGATATTTTCCTGACAAATTCACTTTCATTCATCTCGTTATTCCACGGATAAAAGCGTCTTCCATTGAGGGCTATGAGGAACCACTGGGATTCGTCATATTTACTATTTATCAACCATGACAAAAAGATAATGGGTCATATTTGCTCTAAAAACTGCGCTATTGGGTCCATTACCCAAACCTTTGCAGTTGCCTCTGGTCTTTCTTCAAGGTTGACATCAATGACAACCAACCCAACAATCGCAGTGTATATGCACATACCATCATCATTGTTCTCCCTCTTGCATCCATGAGCCAAGGAGGTCTACGTCCCTTACTTGAGAAACTTAATACCTAGTGGCTGCTGGATCCCAGATAAAGGCGTTGAGATATAACATGCATGTGCCATTCGCATAACAACTTATAATATCCGTCCAATTCCACGAAAAAATGCTTATACAAATTCCAAATTCCCTCTCTCCATTACTAGGAGGACAAGCTTACTATCACGACTAGGGAACATGGACTTGGATACGTGATTTATTGGTCATTTCATGGGTTCTTTATTATTTTCCTGAGGATGTGGAGACTTGAATATGGGAATTATACCGTAGAACTTTGCATGTGCCAATAAGAACCTTCAAACCCGGATTCCTTAAGGGAGGGCAAATATGTTATAGTGTTTTTGAAATTGCCTGCAATATTCGTATGAGAAATTTGTGTTTGTTTGGAAAATTACACGTCGTGAAGCACTGCATAGGCTTCTTCTTTGTTATTTGAGTTTATCCCAAGATTCCAATAAACGTTTATTTCTCTACTTCCTTTGGGGTTGTAGAGAACCCCTCCCTCACCTACCTCCCTTTTAATTGGAGGTAGAATTTCATAGAGGTAATTATGAAAAAATTATCTAACACATCAAAAAAAATTGATGACCCATAAATAGATAGTAAGTGTAACTTATCTTTGGTTAGGACTAACAACCAGGTTAGTGACGAATTTCCACATAGCGTAGACGAATCCATGAAAATTGGATGTTGGTTATTGCTGGTGCTTTCCAGAGGAAATCCAAAGGCAGGATGAATTACAAAATTGGTGTAATTGTGAATGACCTATCACTATCTTATAATATGAAACCCCTTTCTATTTAGGATAATGTCAAGACTACCCCAAGGGATGTTGAAATATTGTGGCACCGAAGAGTAGTCTGTTTATTATTGAGTCATTATTCATTAGATGAGTCCCCTTTTGTGGATTGATCATGGCCAGCATTGTAATTCGACCAAGTCCCCTTTTTTTGGATTGGTCAGACCCTAATTATATTATGAAAATTAAGAAGTTGCCCCAGTGCCTAGTGAAGTGGTTTAACCAACATAAGAGACAAATGGAGTCCTGCCTAGTGAAGAGACATGCCTTTCCGGTGCATGTGCAGTTAAGGTATATGTAAATAAAGGACTAATGCCTCATTATCTCTCTCCTCACTCATTAGCTCATGGTGCACAAGTTTGGTAGGCTGGGTTGGGAGAAGAAGGAAGAGAGGTGCGGTGGTCGGGTGTGGGATATTCTTTAGTGTTTTGGTTTGTGTCTTGGCATTGCTTATTGGCTATCTATGACAAGAATTTTTGTTGCTTCTCCCCATGAGGGGTTTTCAATGATAAATGTTGTGTAAAATATTTGTGATTGTGTTTCTCTGGTGATCCTACCCTAGATGTGTTATCTAGTAAGTGAAAATAAAACACAATAATGAGCTCAGAAATTAAATTGTATCAGAGCTAAGTTGAAGAGCACCTTTCCTTGGATAAGCAAAAAAATGTCATCATTGTTGTTGTACAAAGAAATTAGGGATTTTCATTGAAGAATAATTTTACTAGAAGCTCCTTCAAAAGTGAAGCGCATTTCCAGTGGCCAGTTTCTCTGAAAAGTCAAACCCTAATTTTGGCTGGTACCAGAAAACAAAAAAACCAGGAACCGGTACAGTGATTCATATTTCCTTGAGGTCAAGTTTCAAGGAAAAACTTTAATTTTTTAAATTTAATAGCTCCAACAAACTCACCTCATTGATTTTGCATCTAGTCCATGGATCGGAATTTCAAAATTTGAGGATTTTGAAAATTAGGAGTTTTGCTCCAGTTCGATTCTTGATTTAGTCGATTGTAGTATCAATTAGCTAGTTGCCAATATCAATTGGCCGATATGGATTCTGGCATACGATTGGTCACCTTAATTTTAAAGGTTGAGTATTGTCTACTTCTACGGAGATGGAATTTTCACCGCAAATGCTATCAATTATGCTCATGTTTGTTAATATTTAAAGGGTATTTGTAGTAGAAGGGATCTCTTGCCATAGATCCAAGGATCTCAAGATCCAACATTCATAGGAATAAATACAGCCGGGTTTGATTATTACGATATCGTCTTATTTTTATGACATTGACGATCTAGGTTGCATGTTGAAGCTATGGGCATCATATTAACCTTTGGTCAAAGTTAAATTCAAGGTATTAGATTGATTTAAGTTGAGATCATAGATTTTATTCTCTAACTTAAACTCTTTCATCAAGATAACATATTGTCTTAGTACAAAGGCCAGGTTGAAGAATCACCTTTCGTCAAATTGGTGAAGTAAAATGACTTGAAAGAAAAGAAACTTACTCATTCTTGAGACAAGGCTCCGTTTCTAGGTTTGATTAATTAAGTTGATAAGATTCAAAAGTTATCACATGACAAGTTGATAACTACCCTTTACAAGTAAACACTATAACTGTGATTGGTAGCAGTCTTTGTAAGGTATTATACTTGGTAGCATGTTGGCATATTGAGTCAGTACTTAATGTAATCATTACCAAATACAAATAACACATCCTCTAGAAGAAACCTCTTGTGTTGGTTCAGGTTACCATGGATGAATGTTTGAACTGTACTAGAAAATTATTGATATCATTGTATTGTATTTCTTACTTTGATCCTTGTTTTAGACAGGTTACAAGTGAATGCTCTAGAGGAGCTATTGTGATGATTATTTGTGCTATAGTTTTATTTTACTATTATCAAAAGAGTATTATTCTTTCTTATTGTTTGTTGACCTTGTTTCAGGTCATGGGTGATATCGAGGAAGATATGGTGAGAACAGGAAACTGATTAGATGAAGGATGAGGCGGTATGTACATAACCATGCATTCACATGTAACAAATGGAATGAAGAAGAAACTATCTTTTGAGATCTAGAGGTATCTCATATGGAGATTGATTGTGGGGAGAAGGAACAAGGAGTGACAAAACATTAAAAAGAGGACTCACAGAGCGTCCAGGGATGAAAATGGAAAGCCGCCAGGGAGTAGGGGAGCTAGATGGGAGTCTGACTCAGCCTTTCATATTTAGACTTGTTATTAAACACCAAGTGTAGCGAGATGATGAGTCATACTTAGACTCATGAGAAATCAAGATAAACCTGATCTCAGGAAGGATCAGATGAAGAGAAAACTTCTAGGACTGGGAGAAAAATGCCATGAGAAGACTATATCATGGCTTCATGGCTTTTCTAGAATGTAGAATCTGGGAAGGGTTCTAGATAGGTGAAGGAAACCCGATTCAGGAAGACTAGGATATAGAATTTTTGGTGGGACTAGAAGAAGTCAGTGATGACACAAGTTGATCTAATAGATCCAAAATGTTACTGTACAAGCACGATGTGTTTCCATAGGATTCTCAAATGCAGGGGAGAGAAGACTATGACTACTCAAAGCAGGAAGAAATGGATTCAGGTGTGCGTGTGAACAACAGAAAAATACATGATAACATATATAGTATGAGATGGGGAACAATCTATAATTTTAATGAGTGGTGGTTGGGTGCTGTAGTACATTAGTTTGGTCATGGAGATATGACTACAATAAAAGATAGACTTACCTCCATGAACGAAGAAGAGATACTGCAACCGATTATCATTTGTTGAACCACTCTGTTCGGATGGATTTGTTGTAAATTGATAAGAGATAAAGAGTTAGTTTCATATTTCAGCATGATCATAGTGAGAATGGAGCAATGTTCTCAACTTAAATAGCTAGGAGTCTTGAGAGTCCGGTCGGGAAGAGCAGTTACGAGAAAAGAGAGGACATACTCTCAAGCGGTGGGATAGATAGTGCTTTGCAGAAAACATAGAGCTAATACATGAGTGTGCAGATTGATTTGTAGCTGAGCAAGTGTACCAGATTGGGACAAAGTGATGTGAAAAAATTTGGTTTGAAGTTAAATATAGAAGACTTGGAGTGGGTTGAAGAGTCTTTGCTGGGGTTGAAACAATCTCCCTAGGAAGCTTGTGCTTAGAATTAGAAGGCGGGTTCCTAGCAGAGCTTGGGCACAAGGTAGGATTCCAGTTCTAACTTTACCTCAAGTTATGAATGACCAATGATATTTATATATGTAGATGATGTATTCTTTGACAAGATGAAGAAAATATCATGGATATTACTTGCAAAAGAATATCGCTACAAAGTTTGATGAAATACCTAAATGAAACAATATTTCTTAGGAGGTTCTCAGCAGTTTTGTAGGTAGAAAGATCTTCATATACCAAAGGGTATGTAGTTGAAATATTGAAGAGGTTTGACATGTTGGAGTGTAAGTCCATGGAATACTACATGGAAACAAAGTTGAAGCTCCAGTTGATACTTAAATTCGAGTTGGTTGATGGTACATTAGCCTACCAAATAAATCATTGGATAAATTCAGTGTATCGATGAACACCAAGCGGACTCATATTTTATTGTAAGTACCTTGAGTCAATTTATAAGTAGAACCCATATGTGTTCAAATTGTTGCTACAAAACATGTAATGAGATACCTTAAAATTATGTTGGGTTTTAGTCTCTGTTATACTAGAGATCATGACAGTTGAGTGGTTGGCACCGATTTATATTGGGTTGGAGGGTGTCTCGGCAGAAAGACACCTCAGGATGTTGTTTAGTCTTGGAGTCAACCATGATCTGTAGGCGGAGTAGAAACAATCGAAGAGTATTTCTCTCAGCACAGCAGAAGAGGAACATATTGTAACATGTTCCTCCAGTGGTGAAATATATGGTTTCAGATGTTGTTGATAGGTCTATTTGATCACGGAGATGGAATCCACTTTGATCCTATGTGATAACTAGAGTTGTATAAAGATGATGTAGAACCTTTTGTTCCATGATGAGTCAAAGAACGTAGAGATCCATTATCACTTCATGATATGATGCATAGAGGAGATCTCAGCTCCATTATGTTGCTTTGTAATAACAAGTTGGGAATGTGTTGATAAGCCTTTGTCTGGGTGAGCACTTTCCAAGAGATAAGCATGCTGGCATCGTGTGGCGGGTAGCTTAGTTGGGATTTTAACATGTTCCTCCAGTGGTGAAGCCATATGGTTTCAGATGTTGTTGATAGGTCTATTTGATCTGGAGATGGAATCCACTTTGATCCTATGTGATAACTAGAGTTGTATAAATATGATGTGTTCCAGGATGAGTTGAAGCACATAGAGATGCAGTATCACTTCATGATATGATGCATAGAGGAGATATAAAGCTCCATTATGTTGGCACATATTAACAAGTTGCAGATGTGTTGACCAAGCCTTTGTCTCGTGTAAAGTTTGAGCACTTTCAAGATAAGCATGCTATCCTGACGAATAGCGGGTAGCTTAGTTAGGATTTTATATCCTAGGGGATTTATCATCCTTGGACAAATCTTGAAGGTCCATAAGGACGGGTTGTCAGAGTACTTGTGCATGTATATGTTAGCTTTGGTCAACAATGGTAGCTCCATTATGATTTTATATCCTAGGGAATCTTTTGATTCATGGGAAGATCCTTTGGATCTGTCAGAGTACCACAAGATGTTGATGCCAGACTCGTGTTGACTATTTCTAGCTTCATGTTGATGTTGTTGTGATGTCAGCCTCTATTTCCATCTTTGTGTTGATGTTGTTGTGATGCCATTTTCGTGCTGAAGATTTCCATCTTCATGTTGATGTTGTTGAGATGCCAACTTTGTGTTGATGTTGTTGAGATGTCAGCTTCGTGCTGAAGATTTCCAACTTCGTGCGGATGTTGATGAGATGCCAACTTCATGTTGAATATTTCCAGCTTAATGTTGATGTTGATGATGCTCCAACCTTCATGTTATGATGTTGTTGTTGTTGATGTTGTATCGACTTCGTGTTGTTATTGATGATGATGATGATGTATTAGTTTTATACCAATCCATGTTGATGCAGATGATGATGATGCTAGTCCAACTCCTTGATGTGGATGATGATATTGATGATGAGAATTTTTTTTGATGATTTATGGATATGCCATTCAGTGTTCCAGATGTTGTTGTCCTCTCTCTTTCCTGGTGATGTTGTAGAATACCCTTGTTGTTAAGGGGGGGTGTTGAAATATTGTAACTACAAAGAGTATTTTATTTATTATTGAGTCATTATTCATTAGATCAATTCCCTTTGTGGATTGATCATGTAGGGCATTGTAATTGACCAAATCCCCTTTTACAGATTGGTCAAACCCTAATTGTATTATGAAAATTAAGAAGTTGACCCCCAGGCTTAATTAAAGTGGTTTTAACCACTACGAATACAAGTCGTCCCTTCCCAGTGAAGAGACACCTTTACAGCGCATGCCAGTTAGTATAAATAAAGGAATCCAATGCCTCATTATCTCACTCACTCATTCACTCATCAAGTGCGCAAGTTTGGTAGTTGCAGTTGGGAGAAGAAGGAAGAGAGAGGCACATTTCTCAGTGTTGGATATTCTCTAGTGTTTTGGTTTATTGTGTTGGCATTGTATTGGCTATCTATATTAAGGAAATTTCCGTTGGGTTTTCTCCCCCATGAGGGTTTCCCAGGATAAATGTTGTGTATGTTGTGATTGTATTTCTCTCGGTGATCCTACCTATGATATTGTTATCTAGTAAATTGAAAAGAAACCTAATAATAGCTCAAAACTTAACAAAGGTGACGTCCCTAGTGACCTGAGGGTTTGAGAAGGCTAGGTCCAAAGTGTAAGAAAGTTCCCCCCCTGTCACAAGTCACTTAGATTCAAAGGGTTCTTTATGTCTTATAGAGATTAATCAAATCAGTAATGTTGTGTACCTGCCTAGAACAAGACAACAAAATAGAAAAGTGGCACTTTCCAAGTACCAAAATGATATTAGTGCGTCATAAGACAATGAACTCTAAAGAAATGCACTAGCTGATATAGAATTGTAGCAGTATAAAAGTTTATAACATCAATAAGAAATTTGTAACAACCACAATGATTATGCTCCAAAGTGATTTATAAAAGACTAAAAATAGTAGTTTTAGCTAGGAAATTTGATATTAGATAGTCACAAGCAGATTTGGTAATGTTTATCTAGCAATATATGTCACTTTTAAGGTTAGTTTGTTGTTTTTAGATGGATGTAGCAATATTTTGCAACAATAGCAAGTTGGTTAGAGATTTAGGTTAATCTAAGGTTACTAAGAGTTAGTGGATGTTCCAAAGAAGATAGCTTAAAAGTAGTTTGATAAATCAATCATTTTTAGTGGGTATACTAGTGCCTTTTAGGGTAATGGAGTCAATGATTCTAGCAACAACTCTTAGAGGAAAATAGAAATGATAATACTTAGTCAAAGGAGATGGAGAGGATGAGAGAGGTGTTGGTAGCCCAAGGCCTCAAACATCCAAGTCCTAGAGATAATTGCTAGAAAGTAATGAAAATTACTAGAGTGCTACAATGGTAGGGCTCTAGTATCTACTTCTAGATAGGTGATTTTCAAGAAATCTTAGCACGTGGAAAATTACAGAGAAAAAAGATAATAACATATGTCTTTCTCCTAGGGTTTCAAGCAAGTAATTTCATAATATTTGACATGAAACAAGTAAATTCACCATAAGAATTCATTCACAATAAAGAAATGCATATTTTCTACTTACTTCACCAAGAATAATCAAGTCAACCCCTAGTTGAAGATCCTCCACAATGAAAATTTGCCAAAACACACCAAGATTTTCCTCCCCAAAAGTTGCGCACCATTTAGTTTCAGGCAATAACCCTTAAAGAGGGTCGAATTTTAGACGTCACACTTGTGTGATGAATGAATCATGAAAAAAAGGAGATAACTTTGTCTCTATTTATACAATAACTATGACCTTTAATTTAAATTAGGTCATCAAAAGGCCGACATGGCCAAATTACATCAAAAATCCATTTTTTATATAAATGTCATTAATTAAACCCTAAAATCAAATCCAAGGGTGA